>OZ024903.1:29754166-30026666 GCA_964017125.1 Flabesymbios commensalis
CCATACTACAGACTTCAATTTGAGTCGAAAATGCTAAAATGAGCTGAATCGAAAAATGATGAAATATGGTGCTAAATAAGGTCAAATGTGGTTATCTTGGATTAGTAAAGATGCGGATAACAATGGGAAGCTTTAACTTTTGTACTTACTTTGTATATCAAACCTTTTATACGACCATTAGCAACTACAGCACATAATTGGAGCCAAACATCTTGGATTTCTGCAGATGGGGATAAAAATGCGTAACTTCAAAGATTATTATTACATTGAACGTCTTGTATGACCATTACAAACTACATACAGACTTTAATTGGAGCCAAGCATGCTAAAATGATATCTCTACGTGTCGCAAAATGATAAAATGTGATATATGCTGTCAAACAAAGCCAAACGGCGTCCATCTTAGATTTATGCAAACGAGGATAAAAATACGTAGTTTCAATGTTTGTTCTTATATTAAACCTTTTGTGTGATCATTACCAACTACAACGCATAATTGGAGCCAAATATGTTAAAATAAGCTCACTACATGCCGAAAAATAATGGAATATGGTACTAAACAAGGTTAAATGGCGGCCATCCTGGATTTATGCAAATGAAGGTAAACATATGTAACTTCAAATTGTATTATTATATTAAACGTTCTGTATGACCTTTTAAAACTACAGAGTATAATTGGAGCCAAATATGTAAAACGAGCTCACTGCATACCAACACATGATAAAATCAGTTGCCAAATAAGCTGAAACGGCGGCCATCTTGGATTTATGCAAATGAACATAGAAATGCGAATCGTTAAGTTTTCTTTTTATAATAAACCTTTTGTGTGACCATTAGCATATACAGCGCATAATTGGATCCAAATATGTTAAAGTTAACTCACTGCATGCCGAGAAATGTTAAAATATGGTGCCAAGTAGGGTCAATTGGCGGCCATCTTGGATTTATGCAAATTAGCATAAAAATACGATGCTTCAACTTTTCTTCTTATAATAAACATTTTGTATGACCATTAGCACTTGATTAGCAACCACAGCGCATAATTGGAGCCAAACATGTTAAAATTTCCTCGCTATATGCCGTAAAATGTAGAAATATGGTGCCAAGTAGGGTCAAATGGCCGCCATCTTGGATTTATGCAAATTAGGTGGAAACAAAACAGCCTCAGTTGTGTTCTTTTTTTAAATGCTTTATATGACCATCAACTACTATCATGCCAAAAAGAACATTAAATTGTATACTAAAAATGCAGGTAACATCGGCTTACCAAGCCTACTAAAAGGCGTTTAATTGTTTATTCTGTTCAAAACTGCAAAATATAAATTGTCGCCACTTTTGTTATTGCCTACCGCGACTTGCACGTTTAAACACCCCTGTGGTTATGCTTTCACTTGTGTAACCAGTTGATGGAAGTGAAAAATGTCTTAAACCTGTGAAACTGGCAATCGACTTGACTTATTTACGAATCCGAGTAATTTTCAGTCAGTTGTAGCTGTGGATCGCGGAAGCGAGACACAACTACAAGTGACAGAAAATTGTAATTGAATGGTTCACAGCTCTAGGGTTATATGTTATATGTTATACTGTTTTAATCGAAGAGAAACTGAAAAGTCCAGGTATATTTGTCATATATGCCTACGGCGAATGAAGAATCCATCATAGTAGCACATTAATCAGATATGGCAGAAGAGTGAAATGGAGGCACAAAAATAAATATATCAGTTTTGCGGGAATGCTATTTCTGTCATGTGTGTGCCCAGACGGTCATTAATCCGCTTTTGGCCAGTTTCTGATCAATTACTTCACCAGGAAAATTATTATCCAACAAACACAAGACAAACACAATGCTGGTTTAATGTTGACCAGCGTCTAACGGAACTAGTTTTAAAAAGCTTGTAAAGGTAAGACTTATTTGGAAAAAAATATTGATCTCAAAACACTGGTTTACTATTAAAGGCAGAAGTGTCACACTAGTATGTTCAATTAACTTTAGGATTTAAACTGTCAAACCATCTGTTATTTGCCTAGGATTAATTTTAGCATGTTTAAACAGTTTGATCGTTTGTTAATCAACAGCTTCAGTTACGGTTGTTGTTTGATATTTGTTCTAAGATGATTTATTCAAATATGATTTTAAATGTTTTCTTAAAGAAATATACATTTTATTGGTAATGTTGCTTTCATACTTGTGAAGTAAGTATTTAAGCTCTCTACTATTATGTGTTTATTTTCAGCACAGCGATGATCTGTATTGAAACCTCCAGATAACGAATTGAATATGTATGAGACGTTTTCTCGTGAAACATAAAATTTGTGTTTTTTTCGTATCTGTTTTTCAACAAAACAGGATAAGGAATCTATTTGTTGCTTTTGTTATCATCATCATCATCATCATCATCATCATCATCATCATCATCATCATCATCATCATCATCATCATCATCATCATCATCATCATCATCATCATCATCATCATCATCATCATCATCATCATCATCATCATCATCATCATCATCATCATCATCATCATCATCATCATCATCATCATCATCATCATCATCATCATCATCATCATCATCATCATCATCATCATCATCATCATCATCATCATCATCATCATCATCATCATCATCATCATCATCATCATCATCATCATCATCATCATCATCATCATCATCATCATCATCATCATCATCATCATCATCATCATCATCATCATCATCATCATCATCATCATCATCATCATCATCATCATCATCATCATCATCATCATCATCATCATCATCATCATCATCATCATCATCATCATCATCATCATCATCATCATCATCATCATCATCATCATCATCATCATCATCATCATCATCATCATCATCATCATCATCATCATCATACATTTTGATGATGGATAATGTTGAAATAACCTGCGAGCCTGCAACTTATAGCGAACTAGATGGAGATTTGTGGTGATTAGCAAATAAAACCAATTAAACTTTTTCAAAAGTTAAGGTAGCAACTTCGTTTTCTTAACCCTTTAACGCCAAATTATTTAATTGAAATTTTCACTCACTTGAAGTTGTGTCTCTCTCACGCGATCCACAACTCACAACAAGTGAGTGAAAGCTATTCAGATTTGACAAAATGGAGATCAAAGATTTTGAAATCTTGCTGATTGATGTCATGTTTTATCATTAAAATGTTTAAAAAATCTGCTATTTAATGTGCTAAAACAAGAATACAATCGGGACCGTCGGTTAAAGGGTTAATCACGTTAATCCCTCTATTATTTTTCGCAAAAGAACTTGAGACAGTATCCCATTCGAATTGGTTCCCTTGTGTATCTCTACATTTTTAACAAAACATTTTATAATTCATGATGTTCTTATTCTTCACATCTTTTCATAAAAATAATACAGCATCCGTCGAATGGTTCCACGGAGGGAAATAAACAAGTATTGATTTAAAATAAAATCTTATCGTGCAAGAAAATAATGAAGTCTGTCGCCATAAACAATGCTGTCCCAATTTGTTTTTATAATGATACATTAAATCACCTTTTTCAATGCACACATTTCATTTTTGTCAAATAAACATGATTTACGTTTAGCAATTATTCTATTATATAAACTGATTCTGTTCAAATATTTGTAAACAATCAGCCACAATACATTATTATTCCTTATTACCCTTGAAGCGCGGAACTGTTTTTAATATAAACCAAGATGACAAAGGGTTTTTACATTTTGAAATTATCATTATTGTCTGAATTAGCTCTTACCGCTTCATTTGAACACGTATGTTATGTGTCTACGATCATTTCAAGGATGTTTACTGTAATTTCAATCATAGCCACTTTCTGTATTTTCAAAATCACAAGGCCGATATCAAATTAGTCGCCTGGCGAGTCAGTGGTTGTTGTTTTACATCGTTAGTACTCTTGACGAACTACTTTAAGTGGCTTTTTAATACCCAAGTCACACATACACGACGCACAGCCCACGCCGTGAGTGACAAAAAGGAGCGCAGTGCGTCGTTGTGAGTCCAACATTTTTGTCAGGATATGAGAAGGCCCAGCGAGTTTAAGACGCTTAAGAAATAAATCAGGTGTATAAATCAGCGAATACACAGCGTTTCGCCACCGCGTTGCGCGTTAGCTGGGCGACAAAGTTAACGAATACACAGCGCATCGCCAGAGCGAGACACGAATAAGTAAGAAAGCATTAAGCACGCCACATATACGTTATATGCTCGCTGGACATGCGTTAGGAACACGTTGAATGGGCGCTATATGCGCGCTCAGTGCCGGCATTTTTTTAATTTTTTAGCCGTAAGGCTCAGTCATACATAGTCGACGCACGACTCACGCACTAAAAATTGATTATTTTTCGCCAGAGCATCGGGCGTGCGTCGATCGTGCGTCAGCACCCGCTACTGGTTTGTGGAGCGCGCTGCACTAACGCTGTACATATTTTTGTGCGCACAGTAATCGCCAAAGGAAGTTGGATATTTTGAAAATATTGAACGCATATGAACGCATAAGTGTACACGCCAGAAACCGCTAGAAACACGTAGGGCGCGCTGGAACAACGTTATATCAACGCCAAATACGTTTGCTTTGTATCACATGGCTGCCGGTTGAGGGCGCCGGGCAGTCGCGAGCAGCGCGCCTGCCCTGGGCTCTGCAGCTAAACCGTTGGAGCTTTAAAGAGCAGCAGCTTATTTTTTACTGATTTGAGTGGTGTTTCACACGATACACGGCTTAAAGTGCAGAATTTGTTTGTAATTTGTCGAAATTATGCTCAAATATATAATCTTATCATAGATTTAGGACACATTTTTTCTTTTAAAAATGGTCACATATGTACAAAACAAACTGTTAAAATTACTATTATCGTCGACATTTGCATTCCAGGGTTTAATACGCACTGTTTGCGTCCAACGCGTTAGCAAAGCGCTGTTAATTCGCTGTTTGCGCTGGAAGCACGCTGTGCATTCGCTACCAGCTTGCGACGTTTTTCACAATCCGGACTCAAATTGCTTATTTTTTTATTTTTTATGCGTGGACTGTGCTTCGTTTATGTCTGACTGGGACATGCATGCAGAAAATGTGCGCAGAGGTTGACGCACACATTAAAGGAATAACGTTCACCCGGCGTTCTCGTCGAATCATCGACGAATTCTAACGCAGGCCCAGCGAATCACAACGCACTGACCAAAATTCTTCATTTTTGTGGGCTGGACGTGCGTGATGGTATGTGTGACTTGGCCTTTAGGGAAATGTACCATTGACAGCACTGCGCAGTCCAGACATTTGAATAGTCCGTAGACATCCGAATCAGCCATGTTCGCCTGCTTTTGAATGATATACGCTGCTAAAAGTGCAGATATCAGTGTACATGATGCATAATGACGGATCCAATAGTGGTAATTACAATTCATCACAAGGACCACTCTGAATTCGTTATAGGCACAAAATAAACGTTTTTCCACAATTTAGATGTTATTTATTTAAAAAGTGTATATTTTATCTTTCACTGTTTAATCAGTTTAATCACGTTAATATGTCTCAACTGAATTTAAGTCTGGTATAAGGGTCTAATAAATGATATCTTGGTGTTTCTTCTTAGTCAGGCAGGTTGGCCATGCCGGGTAACAGGAAACTAGAGATCTACTATGCGAGATTTCCTGGTACAGTCATCAGGACTAAGTGACCATATCTCTACAAACAATTACCAGACATGTACGTTGACTACCGTACACCCCTTATGTGAGAATAGACCAGCTGAAAACGGCTCTACAAACGACCACGTGTATGAGCTGGTTTCTTTTCTGTCGTCCACACTTGTCGTATAACTCCTTCAACGTTATAGTCTCATGTCAGGCGTGATTAGGACAGAGCATCTGGGCGTCCATGTTCTGATTCACCAAGTGGGGGTTGTTGGTTTAATCTTGATTCAGCGTCGTTTAGAGTTAACCCAACAATGTATAAACTATTTGCATTTGTCTCAGCTGAATCGGTCTACTTTGATTCACCTTTCGGAATGCCAAGTCCCAACTCTCACAGCGTGGTGTGGAATTTGTGTGACACTTCTGTGATTTTAAAAAGATAAACAAAGCACTGATTATCTTATGTCAACCCGGTAAAAATGGATTGGGTTATACAACTTTCAATCCAGGGTTTACGGAAGTCAAAGGGACTTTCATTCACTTTGTCTGGACATTGAGATTGTTTGGACCCTCTTTTAGCTTTGTATAATTAGCGTGAGCTGCTATTACAAAGACACAATTCCAGTTCAATTTCAAATTTGCAAACTCTATTGTTGTTGAGTTGACGTTTTAAAAGAATCGGAAATCACCTAAACACAGAACGCATGTTCACATCCAGAACGCAACATAATATTTATATTACAAATATTAGTATATATAGTAAAGTAATTACGGTTGCGAATTCCCCAAAAAATTGTTGCATAGTAAAATATTAAAATGTATTTAAAGTATATTTTATATAATTCATTAGACTTATTAGAGCCTGTCTCGTACATATTTTAAACTTGGTACATGTATAATATGCATGCTGCAGTTATTATGAACATCTTAAACAACATAACTAGATAACCATGATAACGTAGATTTCGATAATTTGACACCCAATAAAATATTCACAATACTTATAATCCTGTACATGATATGTATGTATAAGCAAACTAAGTAAAACTGGAAAAGTGTGTGCCTGAACCGTATATATATATATATGGTTTCAAGCACGTCTCATTCCAAATAAATTGCACTAAAATTGTAATAAAAAATCGTGATATATGATCAGTTTATCAAATAACACAATTTGCGATACGAAGAAGCATACGTTCGAATGTAAAAATAAAAACAAACACTTCAGCAACACAAGTGTTGCCATCCTGAAAATATATTACACTTGCAAAGTGACCTGCATGGGAGGTCCATTCATAAGAAAATACATGTGATCAGATTTACAATATTTTGATTACACTTTTCAAAATTATTCATCGCCAATGGTCATTTATATGAGCTCATAACATAGTATAGTCTCATGACATCGCATAGTAGTACATAGTAGTTAAACGAGAGTATGCCCAAGTGTTACATTTTTCATTAATAATATGTTTACATCTCGTTCATGTGTTTAGATATTGAATTTGATATAGTCAGGCATGGACACTGAATCAGACAAATATTTGCTGCTTACTACTTGTTATGTACTTTATTTCAAATGATCTTTTTTTTAAATATGTATTCATCATTCGCATAAAATATATGTATTAATTTATTAATCCATATATTTTTATTGACCAATTGACGCAATACAAAATATGTTGTAGTACAAGGCTCATCTCATTCCAATTTCGCATTATTTGTTATTATGCACGCACTTCATGCACCTATACTAAATATATATTAGCAAAAACATGTATAGTTATCCACACGAATGTGGCCGATGGACTTTAGACAGATTTTAGATGTATTTGTCCATGTGGATTTATTGGGGACAGAGAAAGTTTAATCGCTGTCGAGCGCGTTTGTCTTCTGATTAGCCGACTCCACATGAATCTTTGATGAAGGAGAGTGTCTACTGAAGTGCATCTCAAACCTCCACAGCAAACTGAAACGATCACCCAAGGCTGTGTCAATGTTGGGTCAGCGTCGCAGATGCTGGCACAACATTGAAACAACTTTTGTTGAACGTCTTGTGTTTGCTGAGTTCTCCGATTACTCGCTCGATGTTGGCATTATTTTAATTTACCTCTAAACAAACACGTTTGTGTAACTGCTCATTCGACATCGTTTTCTTATAGTAGTTGTGCAGGCATAATGATTCTTGTGATTGTCATAGCAGAGGTTATGGAAACCGAAACCGAAAGTAATGCATTTGGCATACAACAACCAAACTAAGCACACGTCATTATCCTTTAGAATCACATTACATTGTAGAAAACCATGACAGGGTGCCACAGTTTTTTAGGGAACATCTATAATATTTTACATAATTGTTTTGTTACATCTGTTTCCACTGTATTTTTATTAAACGACGACAGCGCTCGTCGAAATTGAATAGCAGACTATATAAATGATCTTTTAGGATGGGATAAGTTGGCGAAATGAAATGAGGTTATCACTTTAAGGGGTACACCTATATGCAGGTATATGAACGCTCAACTGCAGGAGTGTAGTCAGGGGGGGGGGGGTGGTGATCGAGGGGCGAACCTCCTTTTTGGGCACTTTGACATCGCTGACATATCTAAAGCAGAAGTCACATATTCTGCCACTTCTCCGCTGCATGTTTTCCGCTGATTTGACAGAAAATAATCATCCAACATTTGATATGACTAGTAAATGGCTAGATATGACGCTCCTTTATCATGTTTACAAACCCATTCATTTCATTGATTTTTTATTTCGAAATTTCACTTCATGTCTAACTTTTAAAATTCTCACTTAAATTGCCCGAAATTGTCAGGGTTGTTGTCGTAGGACTTGTGAAGAGTGCTTACAAAATGTGTTGAGAATTGGCTGAGAAATCAGCGGAAAACTTGCAATACAAGTCTAATGTGAGTTGTACTATAAGCCCTAAGTAGGCCTAATAGTCCTATGCTTTTAGCATATAATAAATACAGATGTCCATGCGCGCCCACTAGGCTGTCTATCATCGTACATGTATACATATCAGTCCATTAAATAGGTAGGCCTACGGTATTTCCTCCAGTGGTCAGTGGTAGTAGTCCCTTCATAGAGATATAATCAATTGTAATCAGAAGTCCACCGACACTTCTTTTCGACAGTCGGGGGGCGGGGGCGCCCCCGCCGATTTGTTCCAAGAATTTATACACACCACAGTCTCTAGAGGGGTCCGGGGGCATATGCTGATTCCCTGGAAACTTTTTTAAATCTAAGGCTTCAAATGGTGCATTGCATAGCATATATATGTGGGAACAAATATGGACTTTTGTTTGCTGTTTGCTATTATATTTTAGTACATTTGATGATTTAAAATTAAAAAAAAAATGCAATTTTGTTACTGTTATTTTAAAATATACCATGTTCCCCCACGCACATTTTTGTAGATATTTATATGTTCGATTCCCAGCGATCTACTGACTATTTTTTAGGGGGGGGGGGGCAAAAAATAACACCTGTTTTTTGGCAATGCGTGGCCTTAATCTAAAATGCACACTCTCATATAAAACAGAGAAAAAACATAGTGGCCTTATCTCACCCCTCACTTTACCACACCTAACATGTAGCATTTGGACATCAATAAAAAGAAAAATCATATAATAATGTCATTTTTCCTTTGTAGCTAACCAATAAATTGAGTTCCAAATGACCTCAGAATGCACCATTGGACACATAATATTTCAAAATTTCCTAGGTGGGCATGCCCCCAGACCCCTCTAAAGGACCGTCTCTTTGGGCCGGGCAGCCTCTTCAAGGCTGGAGAGTTAGAGGACAAATTCGAACCCCCCCTGAGAAATCCTGGCTACGCCCCTGTAACTTATGGCGACGATTAAGTAAGTCTATGCAATTTATAACACGTCCTTGTGGAGTAGTATTCTGGACCAAGCAGACTAGTCTGTCGTTGACCAATTGACAATGACACATAAGACAATCAAACTGTTATGTATGCAATATCAATTCTGCTCTGCGGGGCCAAGCGGCAGGTTTGTTTTGTCTATTTGTATAGTAGGCAGATGCTGCCTTTTGGCTTTGCACGGCAGAATCAAAGCCAAATTTATTTTATATAACTTCTATGTTATGTTAATATAGATGTTATATGTTAATATAGATGACATCATGGGTGGCCTTCTTGCTAGCGACCTTGTGGTCTTAATGGAGGTATCCCCAACCACCCTATAAATAAATTGTTTCATTCATCTTAAATTTACTTATTTTCATGGTTGAATAAATACATCTTCTTCTTCTTCAACAATTATTATAACTAAATAGCGTGGAATATCACACCACACTTACATGTACATGACGTGTGCCTGATTTGACAGTTGCAAAACACCGGAACCCGGCAAAGACGAGATGTCGACCCGGGACGCAGCAAACACGATGAGAGGTTGGCCAAATGTTGAGTTAATGTTGGCCAATCGCCTTCAACGCTGGCCCAACACAAAACCAATATTGGACCAACGCCTCGTGTTTGCTAGGGGTGTGACATTGTATCTCATGATATGTTGTCACGAATAACGAAGAGGCAGTACACAGCATAAACGGGAATGTCTATGAACAAATGAGTATTCTATGAGTGAACATTTTGCAATTACTTGGAAGTAGCAGAGCAGATACATATAGGCATACAAAGTGGACTTAATGCTAAGGTTCAACATGGTGGGTTCGCCTTTGAAGTAGATGTGTCCAAATGTCGATTGCTTTGTTTTCGTATTATTACATTAGCTTGTCGCCGGGTGTATCTATTGCATGACGAATATGATTATGATATAATTATCACAATTATATAGAAGAATCGTAATATATTACAGGCGCGACAGATCACGTTACAAAGTTCAGTGCACTCTATGCAATAGAATTCTGGAGAAAGCAAAATCAAATTTGTATGCTAACATCATATTAGAAAATTCTGAAGATCCAAAGAAGCTTTGGAAATCTATAAACAACATCCCTCATAGAATTCCTGTTCCCTCTTTGTCTGAGAATCTATCACTCAAGACAATTTGTGAAAAAAAAAATTGTTGATAAAATTACTATTATTCGCTCAAAATTTCCAGACGATAATGAACTCTAAAACGTGCATCCCTCGCTCAATTTTTTTTTTTTAATGAATACTTTGACTTTGACAACAGAAACAGAGATCAAGAAATTAATCATGAAATCAACAAGCACCTTAAGTGATCTTGATCAATTTCCTACTAGCTTACTGAAGGATTGTGTGGACGTCCCAATTGAACTAATTACTAGTATCATCAATAAATCTCTCCAAGAGGGTGTTTTTTTCTGGTCCAGTTTATAAAAACATATATTAGACCTTTGCTAAAAAACAGCTCTAGATAAAAATTTGCTAAAAAATTACCGTCCAGTTTCAATCATCAGTTGGATATCAAAGATATTGGAGAATGTGGTCGCATCTCGCCTACTTTCCCACATGGAAGCAAATTCGATGTCTAATAAATTGCAATCAGCATACAAGAAATTCCACCCCACATAATCAGGTCTTTCAAACGTCGGAAACGATGTTTCACTCAATATGGAGGAGGGCAGTCTCGGTGACAGCACTCACCCTCCTTGACCTATCTGCTGTTTTTTACACAATCGACCACCTCACGCTAATCAACCGTTTGTCATCGTGCTATACATTTCACCTTATATACTGCTCCCCCCAGGCAGATCATCGCTGAGCATGATGTAGAGCATCATCATTTATATGCAGACGACACACAAACTTATATATCTCTATCCGGTTCTGAAGCTTTTGGATCTCTATCTGATTCGAAATTCTGTGATACTGATGTTTTCACGTTGACATATTCGAAGCTAAAGCTAAATTCAAGTAAAAACGAGTTCGTCATCATCGGTTCTAAAAAAAAAAGAGTTTAAAGATCTATTTCCTATATTATTATTTGACCATGACACACTTTCAAAAACATTCGTTAGAAAATTAGGATCTATTTTTTATTGTGATTTTAACTTCAAACGACAAATCTCTCAGACCTGCAAAATATATGCTTGCTTGCATCCATCCGTGACTTTCGGCGTATTAGGAAGTACCTTAGCCCAGAAGCTGCAAAATCTGTTGCATGTGCTCTAGTTACTAGTCATCTTGACTATTGCAATTCCTTTTTGTACAATCTTCCTGACAGGAACATTGAAAGATTGCAGCCTGTCCACAATTGTCTGGCACGTGTAGTCTGTAAAGCGTATCGTTTTAGCAAGATTTAAGCCTCACTTAAATTTTCGTCATTGGCTAGCAGTCAAATACCGAATACGTTTTAAACTCTGTACCATCACTTTTAAAGTTTTGCTTTTTCACTAACCTACTTATCTCTTGAATTATTTAGTCCCACTTCAAAATTCAAGACTGCTTAGATCCTCCAACACAAATATGTTAACTGTTCCACGTTATCGAACAAAATGAGGGTGGGGGGGGGGGGGTAAAGGCTTTTGCAGTAGCAGCTCCCTCCACCTGGGATAATTATTCACTTCTAGTACAGTGACCTTATTAAAAAAAAATGCTGAAAACTTTTCTTTTCGATTCGGCTTCCCCCCTTAATTCCTCGGAGATCCGATGCCCAGTTGACGACTTAAGTTTAACTCTCGACAGTGAGCTGATTTCGATTTGGATTTTGCGCCTCTTCAGTTTAACTCTCGACAGTGAGCTGATTTTGATTTGGATTTTGCGCCTCTGAGCTCGTATATCCGAAAATTTAAGCTATAGAAGTTACCGAATTGATTGATTGATTGAAAAGGTATCAGCTCTCGTTTTCATTATAAACATTTTTCATTTTATAAGAAATATGATGTCTGGGAATGACAATTTATAGATTATCGGGCAGCCAGCGGGAACGTAATACAATAATAGGTAACATTTATAAATCGCCGAGAGATGCACATCATCATACATTTATCGAATAACTTAATCCTGTTTTTAAATATCCCTCCCCCCCCAAAAAAAAAAATCATATTAAAAAACACTGATCTAGTATCTGTTCAAACATTTGTTAATAATGTTTCTGAATCAAATATCTACAATTTAATTAATCTAAACCCTGTAGATGATCCTAATCACAACTACAATATTATTAGTGACAAACTTCAAGAGAAATATGAAAAACATTTTCCAGAAAGTTAAGTAAAACAAACACAAACATAAAAATACAAAATGGATTACTGCCGGTCACCGTGTCATCGTGGGGATGACCTTGGATAGGTGGGCGCCAGGCACATGTACCTTAATTTTGATGATCCGCGACTTTTAGTTTTAATGTCTGGCTACCTTCGATATTTGACCTCCATTCTCTGTATGACTTTGGGATCTCAGGGTCAAGCTCACTGTGGGAATGCCCTTGGATGGGTGGGCGCCAGGCACCTGTACCTTAATGATGATGATCTCCGACTAAGCCTCTTCTTAACAAATCTCGTATGGTAATAGAAATCGCACGAAAAATACCTAAGAGAAGGCCTCACGAAATATACTTCATAATGTCAGTTGGCTTATTTAGTTCTGTTTGGAGATCAAAGCGAAAATGAGCACCCATTGTCGTGTATAAGCACATTGCTTACACCCATTTCCTCTGTTATTTATTACCACCGCATAATTTATAGTAAACTGTCAGGGTTTGTACGGCGACAGGATCAGAGTAAATAAGGGGATCACTTAGCCCGGTTCAGTGCTGCAAACTGACCAGAGGGCAGGCCCAGAGTTGAGCTTTTCATTCACAGAATATAGCCATCAAACAGAAGTCCATAATAACTCTGTTTACAGTCACTTGTGACGTGGCGACACACAGTGAGTCACACCAGATCTTGAATGTGATACTAGTGTAGCAGATTCAATCCGTCATCTCATCACAGTCTTAGATGCTGTAGGGCCTATATGAAATCACCCCACAGCATTTACACCTACAAGTTCTATGTTGACTTTATGGTGAAAAAGCTCACAGTTACATTATATATACATTACATTTTTTTTTAAATTCCAGACTTTTCAATCGTTTAAAAATATAGCCTAACATCACTGCAGCTAACTATTTGTTTTTATTCAGGGAATCAATTAGACATAATTTTAATTTTCAGACACTTGATGTTGTGGATCGCGGTATTATTTAGTGGTATACATGATATGTCCCCATTGTTAATTATGGTAACAGCATCCGCAAAAAACAGCATACAAACCCAAGAGGCTTTCCTTGAAAAGCTAAGCATCTTATTTCCATGTATCAAATAACTTCTACCGTAAGGTCATGATTAACCCTTTCGAGCCTGAATTTACCATTGTCATCTCATCCACTACAAGCCGCGAATTGCTGTCGCAATTCTCGACTTGTAGTGGATGAAGATGACTTGAAGTGGGTGAAAAATTAAAGAAAATTGCCATGTATTGGTAAAAAAGTTTCATCATAGAACCCCTAGTTGGAAGAAAGTTAAGTCTGTATACAGTGATGTAAAATGATGCTTTAATGCATCGTGAGGGCTTAAAGGGATAATGTATGACTTGGCGTGTCACATGCGAAGACATTTCAATTTATTTGTCTGGTGATCCTTTACGTGGCAGAGGGGTGTCCATGTCAGACAGTCACGTATGGTAGTGGTGATTGTAGTACATTTGCATGGTGTGGCTTACAACTCTGAAGACATTGGTTGGGTCAACATATAATCAATGAGCTTACATTACTTCACAAATGGCAGCTGAACCCTTTCATATGCAAGGGGGGGCGGGGGGGGGGTGTAAACTAACAAAATAGCATTCACCATTGTTAGGTCAACGTATTGTGTGAAAACAATTTATCACACACAATAAACGTTCATCAAATCGAGCAGTTTACACAGGCGCCCTTAGGTGTCGCAGATTCATCTGGAAACACAAGAGATTACCTTGAAAAATCAAGCTAATACACGGCAAGGGATTGTTGGGTAGTCCGTCTTTGGCAGCGGGGATTATAGGGTTG
Organism: Flabesymbios commensalis; assembly: GCA_964017125.1. NCBI lineage: Eukaryota > Metazoa > Annelida > Polychaeta > Terebellida > Flabelligeridae > Flabesymbios > Flabesymbios commensalis. The sequence goes on from OZ024903.1 coordinate 29,768,827, forward strand.
TGACTTATCCCGGGATTACGTGCCTCCTGGATCCCGTCAAGTGTCACGGAGTCCATGTGATCGTTCAGGATCTGGCGAGCGACGTCCGTCAAGGGCTGTGATATTGTCCCATCATTGAGCCAGATGTGTAGAGACGTCTGAATTTAACTGGGATGTCTGCACAATCCGATCCCATCCCTCATCCAGGCGCCTCTGTCATCCTTTAACCACTCAATTACACGTGTCCGCCATGATTAACCTGACACATTGTCAGCTATTTATATATCATCATCAGATAAAGAGCCGTGTGAAAGTAGATATTGTATATTATTTCAATTTCAGCCCAGAACAGTGACGTTCTTCTACATTAGATTACTTTCAAGTGTTATAATGTGGTAAAATGCGTGTTCTCTCTCTATATAAACACGTTAAACATTATTCGACATGTATTCAACTTTTGTCGATAGCTCATGATAGCTCAGTTTCTTGGTGATTTTAGGTATTTTAGGTGTTGGTCTATAAAATGCGCCCCTACGACCATCTTTTAATATTTAGAAGAAGTTACGGTTAAGGGGGTTCACTGGAGTGGATATTGGACATATGCAACCTTCTATTTTGCTGTACATGCTGTGCATGCTGTATACTTACAAAAAACATTTCAAACAGACCTTAAAATTGTATTTGTTTTGTATGGATTGGACATTTTTTATTAAAACATATTTATTATTCAGGATTACAAACAGCTTTTCGGCTACAAAGTTGGTCTCCTGTGTATGAATAATGAGAAATGAATGAAATAATGCATGGATCGGTTATCAATAATCATTTCTAAGCGGAACTTTGGAGCAGCAGGGCATATTAATTTATTTGGAAAATCTACATGCGTTGCCTATAAAGGTATGAATAGCGGAACATAGTTTTGTGTTTGTGTTTCTATTTGTGGAGATTGGCCTATTGACAGCCAATGCAGATTTAAAAAATGCTTACTTTTCAGAAACAATTCCAATATGAGTGAATAATTCTCATGGAGATATACAGTTTTGAAATTTGCAGCTATGTATGTCATCGCTGTCAACTGTCAACTCACAGTTTCAAGCTAGTGACAAAACCGTTAAGGTGCGTCTTTTGATTTTTTAACCATTTAACCGCCAAATTATTCAATCTGACTTTTCACCCACTTGAAGTTGTGTCTCGCTGACGCGATCCACAACCTTTAACCGGCGGTTAAAGGGTTAATCTAAATTGAAAGGAAAAACATTTATACTTGCATCATACATAAATCAAAGTGGTAAATTAATCAGAGCAGTGACTGAGCCTCTGAAATGCAGATCTCATTTTAGCGGGCATGTTATACTTGTCATGTATGTGTTCAGACAGTCATCTAGGTAAGCCAGTTTGTGATATATTAGCCCACCAGGGATTTTCTTCGGGATTCTTGGATCACAGGTCCAACCACATGTAAAAACCAGACACGGGGAAGGTGTGATATCAATGACGATGCGGATCTTTTTGGTGTCACCGTTATTAGAATCAGTGCAACGGATGCACTTGGACTATGATTTATTAGAAGGCATTTTACTGGTGCCAGCAGCCGACGTAATTCCAGCTCAAAACATATTAAATAAACACGTTGCTTTTAAATCAATATCAATTTTGAACAGTAAAGAAAACAAAATATTAAGTGTAGATTAAAACAGCACACTTGATATGGTGTAGGTTGTTTGTTATGGCATGAAGATAAATGAGTTACTCAACAAGTTAATTAATTCTTCACATCACGCGACAAAACTATGCGATATGATGTACGCCATAACAAACCCTGACGTTCATACTATATCTGACAACAGCAATTAGCAAGAAATATCAGTCGACAAGGTTTTATAGGGATCTAAAACAGAGGCACGTGCCATCCCAAGGCTGTAAAATCTCCATAATGGCAAAACCACTGGCAATTTACGAGGGTATATAACTGCCTGTCCTGGTTCTTGCGAGAAAAAGACAACGTCCTGACAACCACAGGCTGTGTATCTCGGAGCAAGTGTTCCATGTGTTCAGTGACAGAAACATAAAAAATGCCCAAATTCTCGACAGTCCATATTCATCGTGTTGATTTATTTGTGATATATTGAAGGATTGTGATTTTAGTATTAGGATGAAGAATGATGCAGCGTCAGTATACATTAGTAATTTCACACTTTGCCCCAGCAGTAGACCAACGTTGGGCCAACGCCTCATGTTTGCTGGGTACATCTGAGCAATGCATATCACTTGCCTCGCATGTTTGAGAGCAGTTACACGAACCAAATTGTTGAAATCAAGCGTGTGGCTCAAATGCCGCCGCTGCTGCCATCTAGTCACGTTATACCAGAGGAGCCAGAGTGGTTTAGCAGACATGGACTGCTGTCCAAGGTCTGAGTTATGGAATCACATCTACATCCAATTTCCAATAGATTCTAGGTGGACTACCCCGAAGTTTATATGTCCATGGGGTATATACGGTAAAGAGTCCCGGAACACGCATTTCAGAAATAACACTAAATCATTATTTCCTTCTTATTTATCTTTTTATTACTGCACATTATAAAAAAAAACGTTGATTATGCCTAACCTAGTAATGTCTAACTTAGAGATGTCCAACCTAGCTGTTATTAATGTTAATTGTTAATGTGTACTGGTTGACAGGAGAAACACCAATGCTAATAACGTGTACCGTCTGAGATTTTTGTCTAAGTTATTTATGACAATAAAATACCTAAGTTTTAATCAAAATTAGGATAACTATACAGTATATCGACACAACAATTAAACCACGTATATATTTGTGAGCATTGAAATCAGTTTTCTCCAAATTAATGTATCTAGACTGATTCTTCTGGCAATAATTGTGCTCGAGAACATTTCGCCGGAGACCCTGTACACCTGCCACCCACATAGCATGACACTTGTCGCTTTGCACAAGAACATTATTGCAACCCTTGGCACACTTGCATGAGATCGACTGTGACATTTGTTCAGGCCACATCGGGGCAGTTGATGTTACAGGAATAGTCCAGGCTGTTAAGGTCAAAATAGGGCGAGTGTGTGCACTTTTGGAAGAAATTACAGTTTTTTTGCCCAGATGATCAGTAACATGTACTTTTTCGATCCTGATATAGCACAGTCAATTCTGACACGATTAACACCAAATTAACATCTAATTAGTGTCTATAATTAGCAAAACCACGGAAAAATCCGAAAAAATGATATCTCAATAATGATATCTCAATAATCGGTAGATCGATTTCAATGATCTTGGGTTGTGTTATTTATTTAACGTATAGTCTACACGATAAAAATATTCCTGCGATGATTAGTGGTCAAAGTCACGTGATGCGGCTAAGTCAAGAGCAGATGTGAGCAAAATAAAAAAAACTCTGAACAAAAAGCTAATATCAAAAGTTTCAAAGTACATATAATTATTTGACATTAAATAACGTGATACATGAATCTAAAATCTTTAATTTGGTGGCATAATGTAATCTGTATCTCCAAAACCGGGATCATTATGGGCTGGACAAGTGATCTACTCATGGGTTTGCTATACCACAGATGCCTCATGTATGGATCGTCATCTGAGGAATAATTTAGTCTATTTCAATTAGTTTCTTTTAAAACATTTTTAATGATGTTCCACATCTTATGCACTATTTCATATAACATAAAGGTCAAGGTCAAACAAACTTCAAGGTCAAAATTAAAGTGAAATTTGGAATAGATTTGAGACCCCGATGATTTCCTTTTCGTCGTAATCCCTTCTGATGCACGAAAATAATCAATCGGTCAATTTTAATTATATAAATGGGTCAATGCAAAAGTGAAAAAAGTTGATTTTTAATTCGTAAGTTTTGATTTATCGTTCTCAATTTGATTGAGTGTGGGAGCTCCTCTCACATAGGCTTATCGAGATTTAAATCTCTACTGCCACACACTCCGGACTGCGATGGCGAAATAAACAAAGACACTCTGGATAAGACTGTTTTGCATTCTTACAATGATGACACGGTTTTGAATAAAGAGACACAACAAGTTCTTCGATGATTTTGGTGTCATCAATGGACACTGAGCCAAGCGCTACATATACAGAACTGCACAGGGATGTGGTGGGGTGAAATGAGATGACCATTTCTATTATGCTGACGTTTTACCTATCCTGCGATGAAAGAGGTGTTATCATAACCCATATAATAACATGGAATGTGGAGAGAACGCGCATCATGGGAGATGACATATCCTGACATATAATGTAGCGGAAAGTCGTGCGTTACATGCATCTTGTCAGAATTAACCACTGTTTATTTTTCATAAATGGAAATAATACGTTTCTTCAAATAATGATTCGAGCTAGGGAACCTAAGAATAAAATTAAAAAAATGATGGTTTAATTACTCTGAAATATATCATAGTTTATATGAAAATTGTCGAGTTTTCGCTCAACATAAGGCGAATGACGGTTATTGGTAGGTCCTACATATTCATCGAAATTAGATACTGTATATATTGTTGGTGTTGCGGGAACCATTGCAGCCCAGTAAGTCAAAATAGCATCGACTCGTTGGGGAATATCTAGATATGATCACATGCACCATCATCCGAACTGGCAACCAAGATGAATTTCTGTTCATCTCATGTCAGTCTTGGAAAGGTTTGTAGGCTTAATCGGCAGTGCTTTCATGAAACTGAAATGCAATGTACATCTGTAATATCAGCTATAACTCATTGCTTCGCAGGCAAATTTTATCACACCTACTGGAGATTGGAGGAGAGGTGTTATCTATTGAACATATCAACAAGTATTAAAATTGTCTGTGTAGTTTCTGGTTGGTTTGTTGGATTCACATCAGAGCGTTTTAACATGTTAAATGTTTCAATACTTTTTTACACACTCATTAGCAATACAGACCCTTTATCCTCACCCTGCAATGTCAGTATGCACAAAAAGGACAGATTTTTCATCAAGGCTGCTTACTACACAATTATCCTTCAAGCTTACTTTGTTCGTGTAGATCACTTATTATTAGTGAAATTTTGTGATTTAAAACAACAACAACTGCCCTAACAGGTCTGGATCAGAAAGCAATATCTTTAACCGAGAATCACTGAGCATAATGGCGATTATCAAGAATGGAACACAAAGATTTAATTTAAACGCTGTACAAATTTGTGTGGCATCTCCAGTTTTAGTGCTGTTTCCCAGAGCCTGTAGTAGCTGTCATATTTGCTTTTCGGCAATGTATAAATATGCACCATATTGATAAACGTTAAAGGTCCGAGTAGGATAATGTTACTTGCTTGAATAACCGAGAAATATTCATCGATTGTATCGTTAAATTGAAAAGCTCACCACTCGGGATATTTTGCCATTCACGTTTGCCCTACAAGTATCGAATCTATTTTTTATTGCTTAAATAAAAAATCTTTTCACGTTGAAATAAACCCTATCATATAAATAAAACTGGCATTAAATATGTTACATTGATTAATTCATGCCATAGACGCCCGCCACAAAAGAAAACCACCAAGTTCCAAAAATATTTCATATATTACCTTGACTTTGACCTTGTTATTGATTGACCTTGACCTTTAGGCGATATATAATAGTGCATAACATTTTGTACAACATTAAAATGCACAGTGTATTAGGGAAATAATTAAAATCATAACGTTGATCCATTTATAAGACATGTGCGAAAAAGACAACTTCTGGGAGGACAACTTGTCCAAAAAATTACGACCCCGGTTATTAGATAAATACTTCATTAAACCCTCAAATGTAAGGTTAGAGATGGTGTTTTTTTTTAAATAATATTTAAAAAAAATTTGGATAATTTGAAACATTTTAAATGCGCAATTTAATGTCCGAAATTGTCCAATTTTCCTCGATTATTTTTTTTACTTTGACACATCACGTGACCTTGACAATGAATGATCTATAAAATATTTTTGTCGTGTCAATTATCCACCAAATATATCACAGAACTTCAAATCATTAAAATCGACCCACTGGCTCTTGAGATATGATTTTTTACCAGATTTAGCTAATTATGGATACTAATTACATGTTAATTAGGTGTTAATAATGTCCGAATTGACTGCGCTATATCAGCCTAAAACTTTTTTCATGCATAGGCCCTACCAATTCCTACATTTTGAATGCTATTTCGGTTGGTTGAATTCTAGCCATGTTTCTTTATCTGTATCTGGGAGTAGCCGTTTTCCAATGGTATTCAATCTAGCTTTTTTAGTATTTTATCATAATAATGCACTTTCGGTGTATCATTGAAACATTAGTTGAACAAAATGTGTACCTAAATACATTGGTTATTGTGATAGTCGCAATATAATGAGCAGTGACGAAATATATGTTTCGCTTTTTTCGCCGTTCTCTTGTGAGCACCCCACCCCCCCTCAATTTCTGGACTTTCAGTAGCCTGCCTGCAAGGTCGTCCACCTAGATATTGTTCCTGGATATGTGAAGATATCATTTATATATAACGACCTTTTACAGCAGCCCATGTCTACTTTTACAAAAAAGTGGGGTTTGGCTCCCTGAGTATTATTAAGTCAAATGGAGGGATCGTTTGATCAACGAATAATATTAAACATGATATAGATATCTCAGTTGAGTCTCTATTGATATTATTCACCAACCATTAAACAAGTCTATTATAATGCTTTAGGTTCAGAGCGGAGCTAATAATTATATGTATTTGCTCCATGTTTATGTTGATGAAATAAATATTACAACCTGTGTGGATTTATTTTATTATTAATTATACATCGTGGTGTCGAAAATAGTATTACGGCCCGAAGTCTTTATATTACCACGTAACACGTACGATATAAGTATTTGACAATATAATTGATCAGAAAAGACAACGATGGCGTATCTAGTGTGTGAACAAAATTGGTGGGACGGAGAAAACACCATGCGTTGACCCAATGTTAGTTTAATGTTAGCTCAAAATCGAAGACGGTGGGTCAACATTGAAGCAATATTGGGTTAATGTTTTCTGTTTGCTGGGGGAGAAATACTAATGCGGCCAGCTTGCTTTTTATCGCTTTCGCTGACACAGCAAAGTCCGAGATGTTCATAAATCTGGCGTCTGCCTTTTCCCAGCTACTAGAATCAGATTTACTGTACCAAACGACCAGCTTTTTTTGTGACTGGCAATACTGGAATTAATCCAACGTTAATTGGCATCATTCTTAGATTTTTTCACCGACATAACACAAAAAAACAGCGCCGTAAAAGTGAAGTTAGTGCTACAAAAATGTGAACTGAAATATAGAGTAATGTATGTAACGGAAGAGAATGACAATTGTTCAGCAAATTACCATTTTTGAAACGCCCTGAGAAATGAACATACCCTCCTACAGTAAATAAAATGATAGTATACACTGAGTTAACCTTTACACCGCTAATAATTATCAGTCTGTTTAAATCACTGTTATTGAGAACAAATTATGTGTTTAAACACCAAGGAATTTGCATTCAATTAAGTTATGGATCGCGGTAGCAACACACATCTTCAATGAGTGAAAATTCAAATTTATTTAATTGGGCGCTGTAAGGGTTAAGTATATTATTAATCTTGAATGCAATTTTAAATTTTAGACTTATTTTACTTTTAGAAACAAACTGGTGGCGGTATTGCAGTAAGAAAAAATAATTTAACGAATCCTAGTTTTCCTTTATCATAAGATTGATAGGACAAATATAGAGACATTTCAGCAATAAAAAAACGTTGACTTATTGTTGTAATAATGTATCTGCTGCTGGCTCGTAATTAAAACAACATTGCATCAACATTTCGTGCTAAGGATAGTCTGTCAGACTTACACGTGGCTAGTTGCCAATGGTATATTGAATCACACACAGTGAGATAACAGTTCATTTGATGCAAAGATAAAAATCAGCTGCCTCACATCTGTAGCTGAACAAGTAATTGGATTTTGTAGAAGATGGCACAGACTCAGACTTAAGGGGCGATCCCCAATACATGGACTAAGTGGGTGTATTGTCGGGCCAATGTCTGCGCATTACACCCATAAATGAACCAACGTAGGGCTGGCTTATGCTTTGTACTTTGAAAGATGCCACAGGCTGCTGAATATGAGCACAGTTGGAAACAGAAGAAAAATAATCTATACTATAATAGAATAAGGGATTTCAGGCTTCGTCGGTCGTTGAGCGAACCCCTGACCATATCACTTTTTTCCAGCCACCCACTGTATACCTCACGCAAAGATTTGACATTCAGGGATGGTTGTGATGCTTATAACAAACTCTTAGAATAATTGTTTCTGTTGTAATTTGGTTTTTATTCTATGTTCATCACAACCTATGGCTGATGTCTGAATCCACTACAAGTCAGCACGACACTGATCCAATGCCGGTTCAATGCTGATCCACTGTCACCGGGGATGGCCAACACCTATTCAATAATGGGGAATGCTTTATGCTGGTGTCAGTGTGTCCACAGAGCAGACTCTGACACCGACCGAACGTCGGTTAAATGTTAGGCCAGCGTTGCCTGCGCTGGCCAGAATTCATTCAACACCGAGCAGTGTATCTTGGTGGGCACGCGTGACTACAGTGGCCGTGTAGGCCTACACACGATACACTGACCCAATGCCGTCTTAATGCTGGCCCACCATCTGTAAAGCCTGTACAACGTTGAACCAGCATTGTATCACAACGCATGTCCACCAGAAGGAAGATATGTGGGTTTAAGGCTGCACGTGTCTTCAGCGGCATAAAAAAACACTAGGCATTCAATCCCTAGGTTGGGTTGATGTTGTGAAGGTAGCGTAAACAGTGGCCCAACATTGAACTAGCATTATATCAACATGTGGGTTGATTTTTCAAAAATACCCAAACTCTTCTGCAGAGATCTAAATTATTTTTTTACAATTTAAAACTAGCTCATACTCGTCACTGTTACACGTGTTAGTGTCTACAGCAGCAAAACGTGTTAGGTTGGTTAGTAGGCTCTATACACTGCTTGCACGATTTTGCGCATAAGCAGGACTCCCAACTAAATAGTTCAGTTTTAATCACTGTGTGGCGTGTTGTAATAGAAAGAGTGTGACAGGACTCCCAACTAAATAGTTCAGCTTTTAGTCACTGTGTGGCGTGTTGCTATTGGGAAAGGTGTATTATAATAATTTATAAACGTCAGCTCCTTATACATTGTCAATATATATATATTTCTATTTCCTGAGGTCAGGACCATGTGTGATTGAAGTGAAATCAACTGTTCTCCAGCTGAGTTTTGTGGAGGTGTATTTGTAAAACGTATAAAATTAGTTTGTTTTCATTCTAAGACGATTTAATACATATCAACACACTTAACATGAGCTTATAATAATATATTAATTGTCCCTTTTAATTGTGTAGGGGGCCTATGTCTTATGAGTATATTCATGGTATTTTTGTACCGGCTGCAGTGTTTCAATTATGCCAGTGAGGCCTACTTATTAGCTTTGCCCGTGCGGAGCACGGGTCAAAGCTAGATATATAAAAATAAAAAAGACACAACTTCCAGCAGTTCATCGCTCGACTTGAGGAGTCATGCAGTCAAATTATGCTCATTTTAAATGTTTATATAGTTATTGTCGTTTGTAAATTTCAAATGTGAGAGGCTGGTGAGAAATCGTATAGTAATGATGTATCATGTATATATTTTGTTATGTGGGATCTATTTGTAGAGGCTTCATTATGTTCATTGAGGCCTAAGCATCTCTCCCAGGTGATCCATGCTTATTTGTTTGATATGTTATGTTCATTACATTGTTTTCCCGACATTGTTTATTACACATATATATTACACAAATATGTTATTTCGTGTACTGCATTATTGCATGCTTTTGCATATCGTCCCCAAATAAATAGAATTGAATTGAAGATGGCGGCAAAATAAAAGCGTACCATACGCCTTTACGTGATCAGCTACGCTACACAATGATATGTATATCAGAGACAGAACATTGGCAATTTTTGTTGAGCATGCAGACATTACAAGAACAAACTTGATATACTAATCAAAGGAAATGATTATTTTCGTGGTTCGCACTCAAGGGTCTTTCTTAAAGGTGATCTATCACCCCTTATATAGTATGAATAAATTTGTGACAAATAAATCAAAGTTGCCACAAGATGGGGCACACGTGTTTCCTTATATGGGGTGATTGATTATCATGTGACCCTCTGAGAGGGTCACATGATAGCCAATCACCCCCATATATGGGGTGATTAGCCCAAGGGTCACATGATAGCCAATCACCCCCATATAAGGACATAATTATTCATACCGTATAAGGGGTGATAGATCACCTTAAGCTGTACTTCCTAAAGGGTCTTTTTAAAGCTGTACTTTCAGACGCGATTCTCATTTTTTTTAAATAAAAAATTCATGCCTACGTTTTACAACTAAAACTGTTACTCATAAATATTTTGTTATGCTTTATATCTTTAGCTGGATATAAAATAACGTAAATATATGTGCTATTTAAGTAATGTTGGCACTGTCTATTGCTCCATGTACGTGGCTCGATAGAATTAAACATATGACAAGCCAATTATCTAGCTACACAACCAGAATACAAAAAAATATGTTCCCTAATAAGCGCATGTATGTCGCTGTAGAGTCTTTAATTCATCGCTGACATACAGCGACTGTATTTTGAACATACTCCGGTCGTGTAGCAAATGAAGCGAGCTTTGCAACTGATTTCAGACTACCTTCCCATTCGTTAGCAATCTACGGACGACTGCTGACAGAACCCTCAATAATTTGCGGATGAGCAAGGCGAATAATTATATAGGCTATTTTAAACTAATTCAGCAACATTTATTTCGAGATGACCACTACAGCCATCGGTGCCAAGATAGACTTAAAATAAACCACGATCCAGGAATAAGACAATAACATTGAAGCTAATTTCGCGGAGGACTCCGGGTCAGGATCAGGCTGCTGGATTGGCTCGTGAGATTGTCTGTCTGCTGCCTTTTCTCATATAGTCTAATTGTTCCTTTTGTGAGATTTGTTTTACATTCAGAAATCGTTCAGGGGCCTAATTCTTGTGTTCTTACTTCTGTCTGTATGCTGTCGTTTGTCTACGACAAGATCACACAACGAATCAACCAATCACCGACTGACGAACAACCCACTAACGACCAGATTCTTTGTTGCAATCTATTCGTTATTTTATACATATTTCAAGTTGTGTGCATGGTCATCTCATTTGTTCTCGTTTTCTAAGGACTCGGTAGGGGTCTTTCAGTTTATTTCAGTCGTCTTTTCATTACATCTGCAAGCAGAGGAGGTTGGAAGCGTGACAAAGTCAAAAAGTAAACAAACACACGTGCTTTTTTGCATGATTGTATCCCTCTTTAAAACCAGCTACGTAGCATTAAATTAAAGGTAATATACTTTAATGTGACAATAATGTAATAGAATGTTATTCCATTTAACATGGCAGCACAAATTCCTATTGAACACCTGCCGAAGTTGACTATATATATATTTAGCGATGTTTGTTTGTTTGTTTGTTTGTTTGTTTGTTTGTTTGTTTGTTTGTTTGTTTGTTTGTTTGTTTGTTTGTTTGTTTGTTTGTTTGTTTGTTTGTTTGTTTGTTTAATTGTTTGTTTGTTTGTTTGGGATAGTTATCCCTGAATGGGCTGCCCGGGCATTCTGACATAGCTACTCTGGATTGAATCTGATGAGCTATGACCAATCTAACATCACCTTGCCTATAATAAATATATTTGCTAACATTTATGTGATTTATAAGTTGATATATATGTGACATATTGGACATTATGTAAAATACAACTACAGTTCACGGCGATATATTTTGCATCAATATTTGTCTGTGCGTCATGAGCGACATCTATGTGAGGAGAATTCGTCCGTGATGAGCATTCCCAGAGTATGGATTACATTTAGGGGTTTTATGACCAGATCGGTTGATGATAATAAGGGAATCAAAAACGATTAAAACTACTTTTATTAGATGTTAGCTTGAATAATATATTGTGTGGTTTCGGCCGCCTATGTTGTATTAGAGACTAGTCCGTAATTATTTTATATATAAAACAATCTATGAATTTAGTGAAGTTTAAGACAAAATATGACAGGAGATGTTTCTCGTCTGCTGACGTTGTTTACGAATGATTCCGCAACTTGCCCGTCTATAATATGACCCAAAAATGTGGTTACGTGACCTCGCTTTCAACCTCCTCTGATCTGCAAGTGTTGTTACAAACTTCATGCAGTTGATGTTGTCGGTTCTCAATCGTCTAATGTCAGTAATAATATTCAATTCGTCACAATTGTTGAATGGAGTCGCTGAGGATAAAAATTCTCTCTGATGATTCTTTAGGCGTCTGAAGTCAGTCCTGATTTAATCTATAATTGTTTATCTAATTAATGTTTAATAAGAGTCGCTGTGATTGTATACACAGATGACTGTATATAACCATGATAACAAGGTGCGACGGCAAAGTAATCTACTGAAGACTTCATAGCGAATAAAAAGACCAATAATGATAAAGAGAAATTAACGAAAATTAGAAAGTCATCGTTTAGTCGCCGTTGAGCAATATCTGGTGGGGAATGAAATCGACGTGAGCAATCAATTGACGAATGAGATACTGATTCCGATTAAATCAGGTCGGAGAACAGAATTGAACGAATCGTCTCAGCCGCCAATCGGTCACAAACCCTGTGAGATACTATACCAATAAAGAATATTGAACTAAATGTTTGTGTGACTCAATTTTGTAGTAAACCATCACTACACAGGAGTATGTAGATGTACATATGTGCATGTACAGATGTGTATGTGTGTAAATACAATGGTGTTGGGTGGCGTTAGGCTCTTCCTCACGCAATATATATGACAAAGGAATACATATCTTTAATTAGTATAAGATTCGAATTCGAACTACATATCTCACACATGACAAGCAATCGCTCTATGTTGTTTGTAGCTTATCTCCCCATAACCATAAAATTGACAAACAGTTCGGTAAACGTCTGCTGTGTTGGCCAAACGTTTCGTTTCGTGCTGGTGGTATTGGATCTCCACCCACACCTATCCGCTGGTAATAAACGTCTGAATCTTATAATGGAGTAGGTATTAAGCATTGGAAATCACGACATTATTCGTCCCACTGGCAATGTTCCTTAGCTTTACTGCATTTGCCTTTGCACGGCAGTGTAGATATCTCTGTCCAGAGTGCACAATGGCGGCAGGATAGAAACTCTCTATCTAACATTTAACTAATTATGAAAACGTGGTTACTATCCGTTAAATATAATAACCATCTACATCGGTTTCAGTCTGATTGTCAATAGCAGTCTATTATAAGGCAATTAGATATTTCGTTTTTTTTAATCGTTAACAGACAAGTAGTAGATTTACAATTTGTCGACTGTCTCTGAAAATAAATGTATCTCTGTAAATGGTCCTTCACAAGTTACTCATTTAACTGTGTAGGCCTACTGTGTACCACTGTCTACCTTTGAACAACCTCATTTACTCCGAGCTTTAGCATATGCTTACTAACATTTGAAAATGGATAACATTTTTTTTTTGTAAATGAGGCAGATCTCTAAGTGAGTTATCATAATATGTATGACAAGGGGTTGTGTGTGACGCCACTGGGTGGGGAACCCTCCCACCACAGAAGAAGTGCACGTTTCCATTCCTCGTTTTGGCTGATGATTAATGGACTGACGATTTATTACATGTAACAGTATAGGTCTTTGTGACAAATACTTGGAATATTTACTCGACCCTGAAGTATCTGGCCCTTGTTAGTTAGCCACACTGAAAACCAGAGATGGACTTGCAGAGATTGCCTGACACAGACATAACTAGGACTAGGTGACCGTACCTCTACAAACAATTACCGGACATGTTGACCACCGTATCCTCTCACTCCCCTTTGTGGTCCCCTTATGTGAGAATAGACCGGCTACAAACTGCTCCACAAACGACCACGTTTATGAGTTGGCTTCTTTTCTGTCGTCCACACTTGTCTTATAACTCCTTCAACGTTATAGTCTCATGTCAGGCGTGATTAGGACCGAGTATCTGGGCGTCCATGTTCCGATTCTCCAAGTGCTAAATGTTGGCTTAATGTTAGGCCAATGTCGTAAACATCGGTCTAACATCGAGCCGACAACTTGCATTTACCTCAGATGAAAGCATTCGTACACCTCAAAATCCCCACTAGTCCAGTGGATTTTGACTAAAGCGTGTTTCGCGGTATGGACGATGTTTTATGATTGATTCTGATACTATGGGGTGTCCCGAGCAGAAATCAGCCGGGTGCCACTTTGGCACCCTTGGGCGGAATTTTTTAAGGGCAAAAACAAAATGGCCGTCAGATATTTCAAGGTCAAATATGTTTTTTTCAACAAATGAAGCCAGGAACAAGTGTAATACCTCATTTTCATGTGATTTTGACTGGGCAATCCATTTCTTGTATTACTTTTATGCTCCAAGGTCATCTTCAAGGTCAAAAAGTCTATTTCAAGGTCAAATAAGCAAAAATACCCTTTTTAACAAATAAAGCTAGGAACATGTGTAATACCTCTTTTTCGTTGCATTTTGTCTGAAAAGTCTATTTATGGTATTATTTTGGTGATCCAAGGTCATCTTCCAGGCCGAAAGGGCATTGCCAAGGTCAAAAACAAAATGGCCACCAGATATCTCAAGGTCAACTATGATTGTTCAACAAATGAAGCCAGGAACAAGTGTAATACTTCATTTTCGTGTGATTTTGACCGGGCAATCAATTTCTTGTATTATTTTCATGACTCAAGGTCATTTTCAAGGTCAAAAAGTCAATTTCAAGGTCAAATAAGCAAAATTACCATTTTTAACAAATCAAGCTAGGAACATGTGTAATACCTCTTTTTCGTGTGATTTTGTCTGAAAAATCCATTTATGGTATTATTTTGATCCAAGGTCATTTTCAAGGTCGAAAGGTCACTTCCAAGGTCAAAATGTAAAAATATGATCTTTTCGAAACAAAATAGGAAGAAGTGTAATACGTCTTTTTGACGTGATTTTTGACTGAATAATCTATTCTTGATACTATTTTGATGATAAAAGGTCATCTTTAAGGTCAAAATGTCAATTTCACGGTCAAGTAAAGGAGAATATGATTTTTAACAAATACAGCCAGAACATGTGTAAAAAACTTTTTTTCGTGGGATTTTGAGTGAAAAATGTCTTTTTCCTATTACTTTGGTGATTTAAAGTCATCCTCAAGGTCAAATATATGTTTTAGCGTATGAGCTAGAAATTGGAGCACGTATACTACCTTGTGTTGGGTTTTATTTTGCCTGGATAATCTAATTCTGTTGGGTTTAAATGATCAAACATGCTCAAGGTGAAGACATCGGCTCGAGGTATTAAAGGGCAATGAGAAGGCGATAAAGGACAATGAGAAGGCATTAAAGGGCCTTTCAAGGTGAGAGAGAGGCATTATGGAGCTATGGAGAGGCACTAAAGGGAGACAATAATGCGTCTTCATTGCTTCTAGTTTAATGCCTCTTCTTTGCAATTGAAGGCCTTTCTTTTGCCCTTTAACGCCTCTTCTTCGCCCTGAACGTCCTTTTAGTTTAACGCCTCTTTATTGCAATTGAAGGCCTTTCTGTCGCCCTTTAATGCCTCTTCTTCACACTGTACGCTTCTCCATTGCTCTTTAATTTAACTCTCCGTCACATTTTAAAGCTTTACCATCAATCTTTAACGCCTCCCCATGGTCCTTCGACGCCTCCCCATCGCCATTTATCGTCTCTCATTGCCCTTCAATGCTTTTGGGTCTACCTTTATATTTTTTCTTCGTCCTTTAACGCCGTTCCGTCACCCTTTAACGCTTCTTTGGTGAAATGTAACGCCTCCTCATCGCCCTTTACTGGCTTCCCATCACCATTTAATGCCTCTCCATCACCATTTACCGCCTCTTCATCGCCCTTTAACCCTTTAGCATCACCATTTAACGCATCTGCAGCACCTTTTTAACGCCTCTCCATCAACCTTCTAGTGCATCTCCATCAACCTTTAACACTTTTTCTTGGCCCTTTAACGCCTTTCTGTCACTCTGAAATCTCTCCGTCATAATTTAATTTTTCTCAGTTGCCCTTTAGCGATTCCCCGTCATCTTTAACGCCTTCTCAACACCCTAAAACACATATCCATCACCCTTTAGCACCACCGCATCACCTGTCATTTAATGCTTCCTCGTCACCCTCTAACGCCATTCAATAACCCTTTCATGCCACCCACCAACACATCCCGTCACCCTTAGCGCCTCTTCGTTGTCCTTCAACGCCTCCTCATTGCCCATTAACGCCTTCCCATCGCCATTTAACTCATCTGCAGCGCCTGTTAGCGTCTCTCCATCACCCTTTAATGCATCTCCATCAACCTTTATTACTTTTCCAATGCCCTTTGACGTCTCAGTCACCATTTAACGCTTCTCTGTCGCCCTTTAACAATGCTCCGTTGTTTTAACACTTTCTACTCACCCTCACACGCTTATCCAGCACACTTCAACTCCTCCCCATTGCTCTTCAGCGCTTTTCCATAGTTGTTTAACGTTTCATGGTCGCCCTTTAACGACTCCTCATCACCCATCACCGCCTTCCCATCGCCATTTAAAACTTTCCCATCATCATTTAATGCCTCACCATCGCCCTTTACCACATTCGCATCGCCATTTAACGCATCCGCAGCGCCTATTAGTGCCTCTCCATCAAAGTTTAATGCATCTACATCACTTTTAACACTTTTTCGGGCTTTAACGCCTTTCCATCGCTCTTTGACGTATCTCTGTCACCATTTAACGCTTCTCCATTGCCCTTTAACGATTCTCTGTCTTTTTTAATGCCTTCTCACTGCACTTAGCCACCTATCCATCAACCATTAGCACCGCCCCATCACCTATTAACGTACTTCTTTGCCACCGTTCCATAGCCCTTTCATGCCACCCCGCCACCTTTTAATGCATCTTGTCGCTCTTTAACGCCCCATTTTTGCCCCTTTACGCATCCTCGTTGCCATTCACCGCCTCCTCATTGCCCTTCAATGCCTCCTTATTGCCGTTTAATGAAAACTCATTTTCTTTTAACCCTTCTTACTCGCTCTCATCCTTTCATGACTCCCCATTGTCTTTTACCGCCTCGCTGTCACTTTTTACCGCCTCTCCATTAATCTTTTATGCTTTTTCTTCGCTATTTGACGCCTCTCCGTGACCCTTTGATGCCTTCTAGTTGTCTGATCATTTCACTCTGATGATGTTTATTCATTAAAACCCTACTAGAATTAGATTATCCGGTTAAAGATACACTAAGACAATTTATTATGTGTGCTCCAATATGTAGAATACTACGTTAAAATAATATTTGACCTTGATATTTACATTTGACCTAGAGGATCACCTCAAATAACCAAAATCATACCAGAAAGATATTGTCCTAGCTTTATTTGTTGAAAATCATATTTTCGCTTACCTGACCTTGAAATTGACACGCTGACCTTGAAAATGACCTTTAATTATAAAAATAGTAGCAGAAATGGATTATTTGTCAATATTACACTAAAAAGACGTACAACACTTTTTGCTATTTATGTTCGTTAATTGAATTTTGATGACCCTGAATTGAAATTGACCTTGAAGATAACCTTTAATCACTCAAATAATACTATAATTGGATTTGTCGGTCAAAATCCCATAAAAAGAGGTATTACACACATTCCTAGCTTTATTTGTTAAAAATGATGTTTTCTCTGACTTCACCTTGAAATTGACCCCTTTGACCTTGAAGATGACCTTGAAAAATCAAAATAATATCAGATATGGAATGCCCAGTCAAAATTGCATGAGGTATTACACATGTTCCTAGCTTTATTTGTTAAAAACGGTAATTTTGCTTAATTGACCTAGATATTTGACCTTTTGACCTTGAAGATGACCTTGAATCATGCAAATAATACAAGAAATGAATTGCCCGGTCAAAATCACATGAAAATGAGGTATTACATTTGTTCCTAGCTTCATTTGTTGAAAAAGCATATTTGACCTTGAAACATTTGGCAACCATTTTGTTTTTGACCTTGGAAAGGACTTTTGACCTTGAAGCTAACCTTGGATCAACAAAATAATACAATACATTCATTTTCAGATAAAATCCCATGTAAAAGAGGTATTACACAAGTTCCTATCTTTATTTGTTAAAAATTGTATTTTTGCTTTTTTGACCTTGAAATTGTCTTTTTGACCTTGAAGATGACCTTGAGTCATCAAAATAATACAAGAAATAGATTGCCCAGTCAAAATCACATGAAAATGAGGTATTACACTTGTTCCTGGTTTCATTTGTTGAAAAATCATATTTGACCTTGAAATATTTGGCGGCCATTTTGTTTTTTCCCTCAAAAAATTCCGCCCAAGGGTGCCAAAGTGGCACCCGGCTGATTCCTGCTCAGGACATCTCTTAGAACCAGAATCAATCATAAAACATCGTCCATACCGTGAAACACGCTTCAGTAAAAAAATGCCATTTGACAACTGGACTACACGTAGAGCACTTCGACTCGCCTTTCTGAATACCAAGTCTCTACTCCTTACAACTCCCACAGCGTGTTTAAAATTAGTGTGGCACTTTTGTGATTTGAAATGAAGAAACACTGATGGTTTCGTTTCTACTCCCTAAAACCGGGTTGGGGTGTGAAGCTTCATATAATGTTCTGAGATACTTGTTTCGTCCACTATCATGTGCACAAACACGTTTAGCCAACCACCTGTTGACAACAACGCTTTTTTACACCATCGAAACTAAAGGTGTTCTTTCGATTTAAAATCAACATAAATGGCTTAGTTATAATACCTATGTTATGGGTCTACGTCCATTATAAATAAATTAATTCTTTTGGTGCTGTGACCGTCTTTAGACGTCAGAATACCTATGTTATGGGTCCATGGACCATATGTAGTCGTGAGATTCTGCCTATAAAGACGGTTCCCGCGCTGAAAGGGTTAACTGCTATGAAATAAGGATATATTTCAATCCAGCACAATCAGAATAGGAGTAAACGTTTTTATTTTACCATAGTTATATGTAAAAGGTTTTTTGTTTAATGAACGTCTTATGATTTTCATAAATTCCTACTGCGTATATAATTTTACTTTGAGAATATAAGCATTATGTAATACAAATTGGTTTATAAATAGACTAAAGTGGACTACCGGGGTTCAATTTCCGCTTAGTTATGATGGGTTGTCAGAGTGACATCATATTTTCATCTCACCATCACCTTGTGAATTGGACAAGGTGCTTTATTTTATTACTTGACTTCTTGCAGTGATTGGGTACCATGAGTACCTGGTATTTAAATGACACATAATGCAATATAACCCTGGAATTGTAATGACCTACGATGTAATAATGGAACAGACTGTAAGTGTTTTCAAACTAATCTCCAAACAAATCATTGACTCGTCAATTTTTTAACTTGTCTTTAAGACCATAACACCCTTTGTGGTTTATACCATATTCACCATAGCATTTACAAATCCATATAGTCAACGTGTTTCTGTGAATATACTTTCTCCCGACAAATTGTACTACATATTAAATTGTATTTTTTCTTTTTATAAGGTCAAATAAATAAGTCTGAGTCTATCAGTGTCGAATCATTCCAACACGTAGTACATTTTCAAAGCAATCACCCACTTTGATCGTCAATTTCTGATGCAAATTATTGCACAAATTCAACATCCGTTTATTGGCTTAAACTCAGCCACGTATTATACAGATACAGATACAGATACATATACAGGTACAGAGTGTGTGACCGTGTGGCTTATTTCATAATATTAGAGACTAATACATGTATCAACAATAATTCCCATCAAAATATACCTTCGGCCTCCACTTTTTTTCACAGCTACGAGTGCTCTATGGGCTTTATTCAATACTCAAACCACTGACGATACTCTGTAGTCCCTGCATTCGCCACATCATAAGTAAATTTGTTAGAAAGCAAAGATAAATTTCAATTACCGGTGTAATACTGACATCATGAAAAAAATCTCACGAAGTTTAAGTGATCGAATTTGACGCTATTTTACAGACTCTGACCTGCATGTTTTCTTCTAGTATCCGTGAGAGGCTCTGCAATTGGCAGTAATGGGGACTGACGGCGCCGCGAAGCCCGGCGGGTTCCACTTTATGCATTCTAATGCTCCCTTTTGTGTCTTATGACCAGGATTTAAGTGGCGATCAGGCACTACGTACTGGGTGGGTTCCGGTCGACGGCGATCCCGCGCGACGAAGTGGTACGGATCATGGCGATAATAACGTTACAACGTTACCGCTACAAACCCAATTTGTTTAAAGTGGTTTATGACATCAACTACATTTACTTATAAATTATCACCATCTAGACACAGCAGCCCAGCCAACATGACACGTCGGCTCGACATTGGTTTGCTTAGTTATATTTATCGTGCTACATTGTAAATATCATGTTGTAGGCCTATATTAGGCCTTTGTTGTTTCTTAAGCAGGCGCTTCCTCGTCTATAACGTGATATTGACAGTGTAATACAATACAATACAATACAATACAATACAATACAATACAATACAATACAATACAATACAATACAATACAATACAATACAATACAATACAATACAATACAATACAATACAATACAATACAATACAATACAATACAATACAATACAATACAATACAATACAATACAATACAATACAATACAATACAATACAATACAATACAATACAATACAATACAATACAATACAATACAATACAATACAATACAATACAATACAATACAATACAATACAATACAAAATACAATACAATACAAAATACAATACAATACAATCCAATACAATACAATACAATACAATACAATACAATACAATACAATACAATACAATACAATACAATACAATACAATACAATACAATACAATACAATACAATACAATACAATACAATACAGCACAGCACAGCACAGCACAGCACAGCACAGCACAGCACAGCACAGCACAGCACAGCACAGCACAGCACAGCACAGCACAGCACAGCACAGCACAGCACAGCTGTGTTTATTGCACAGCACAGCACAGCACAGCACAGCACAGCACAGCACAGCACAGCACAGCACAGCACAGCACAGCACAGCACAGCACATCACAGCACAGCACAGCACAGCACATCACAGCACAGCACAGCACAGCACAGCACAGCACAACACAACACAAATACAAATACAAATACAAATACAAATACAAATACAAATACAAATACAAATACAAATACAAAATCTATAACTTCATATTTTATACTACTCAATATCTTTCTCTGGTGGTTGATGCGGGCCACATAGATATTTTACATCATCAAAAATAGCATATTTACTAAAATGTATACAAACCTGGGTTCAGGTCCAGTGTTCTACACCAGTCCAATCGAGTAGTCCAGCCTGTCACATGACGAGACCGGCCAATTATCGCCGTCAGTCAGTTGATATTCAAATTAGGGGGTATATCACTTTACAGTATTAATATTTAAACTTATGTTGTTTTGAATAATAATCATGATTATAGTACATGGCTGGATTATTCAGATTTGTATCGTGATCGTTCAATTAAAGAAGCTTAAAAGTTTCCAGATAGCCAGCTACACGAGCTATCAAGTCACAACATTAACCTATTAATCGCTAAATTAGATCATTTAATTTCAGGTGGGTGCAAATTACTCATATTTGTCTGATTTGAGACCCAGCATTTGCAAATCTTGATGTTTAAACATACATTTTATTCCCCATAACTGTGATTTAACCTGCTAATAATTTAACCTTGCTTGTGGGTGGCAAGTGGTTATCTGTCAGATTGCTATGACCGAAGTATGGTACTCTACTCCAATCAATCACTAGCAAGCAAATCGATAAAGAAAGTACCATATGACATTTTGAAATAGACATCTTAACAACCCAATTCACTTTTATGGAGTTGACATAAGATCAGTGCATTGTTTATTGTTTTAAAATCACAGGAGTGTCACAGAAAGCCCAAACCAGCGTTGTAAGGAGGCGAGACTTGGTATTCAGCAAAGCGAGTCAAAGAGTTCTACTTGGATATTCTGAAATGTGCGGATGCTTTCAGCTGAAAGTCATTGGCTCGATGTTGGACCCACCATTCACGGCATTGACTTAACTTTAAACCAGTATTAGCACTTGGTGAATCAGAACATGGACGCCCAGATGCTCGGTCCTAATCACGCTTGACATGAGACTATAACGTTGAAGGAGTTATAAGACAAGTGTGGACGACAGAAAAAAAGCCGACTCATAAACGTGGTCGTTTGTGGAGCAGTTTGTAGCCAGTCTATTCTCAAATAAGGGGATCGCAAAGAAGAGTGAGTGGATACGGTGGTCAATAGGTCCGGTGATTATTATTTGTAGGGATACGGACACTTAGTCCTGGTGATGGCAATCTCTGAAAGTATACATCTCTGGATTTCTGTGTGGCTAAGAGCAGATCCTGGTGTCATACATGTCATATTAAACCTTTCCAATTAGAGAGAAAACAATGTTACGCCGTGATGTCCTGCTCGGTGTCATACGTGTAATGATGAACCCTTTCAATTAGAGAGAAAACAATGTTACGCCGTGATGTCCCGCTCGGTGTCATACATGTCATATTGAACCCTTTCAATTAGAGAAAAAAACAATTGTTACTCCGTGATGTCCCGCTTGGTGTCATACATGTCATATTGAACCCTTTCAATTAGAGAAAAAACAATGTTACGCCGTGATGTCCCGCTCAGTGTCATACATGTCATATTGAACCCTTTCAATTAGAGAAAAAAACAATGTTACGCCGTGATGTACCGCTCGGTGTCATACATGTCATATCGAACCCTTTCAATTAGAGAAATAGAGAAAAAACAATGTTACGCCGTGATGTCCCGCTCGGTGTCATACATGTCATATTGAACCCTTTCAATTAGAGAAATAGATAAAAAAACAATGTTACGCCGTGATGTACCGCTCGGTGTCATACATGTCATATTGAACCCTTTCAATTAGAGAAATTGAGAAAAAAACAATGTTACGCTGTGATGTCCCGCTCGGTGTCATACATGTTATATTGAACCCTTTCAATTAGAGAAATAGAGAAAAAACAATGTTACGCCGTGATGTACCGCTCGGTGTCATACATGTCATATTGAACCTTTTCAATAAGAGAAATAGAGAAAAAAACAATGTTACGCCGTGATGTCCTGCTCTGTGTCATACATGTCATATTGAACCCTTTCAATTAGAGAAATAGAGAAAAAAACAATGTTATGCCGTGATGTACCGCTCGGTGTCATACATGTCATATTGAACCCTTTCAATTAGAGAAAAAAACAATGTTACGCCGTGATGTACCGCTCGGTGTCATACATGTCATATTGAACCCTTTCAATTAGAGAAAAAAACAATTGTTACGCTGTGATGTCCTGCTCGGTGTCATACATGTCATATTGAACCCTTTCAATTAGAGAAAAAAACAATGTTACGCCGTGATGTACCGCTCGTTGTCATACATGTCATATTGAACCCTTTCAATTAGAGAAAAAAACAATGTTACGCCGTGATGTACTGCTCGGTGTCATACATGTCATATTGAACCCTTTCAATTAGAGAAAAAAACAATGTTACGCCGTGATGTACCGCTCGGTGTCATACATGTCATATTGACCCCTTTCAATTAGAGAAGTAGAGAAAAAAACAATGTTACGCCGTGATGTCCCGCTCGGTGTCATACATGTCATATTAAACCCTTTCAATTAGAGAAATAGAGAAAAAAACAATGTTACGCCGTGATGTACCGCTCGGTGTCATACATGTCATATTGAACCCTTTCAATTAGAAAAAAAACAATGTTACGCCGTGATGTCCCGCTCGATGTCATACATGTCATATTGAACCCTTTCAATTAGAGAAAAAAACAATGTTACGCCGTGATGTCCCGCTCGGTGTCATACATGTCATATTGAACCCTTTCAATTAGAGAAAAAAACAATGTTACGCCGTGATGTACCGCTCAGTGTCATACATGTCATATTGAACCCTTTCAATTAGAGAAATAGAGAAAAAACAATGTTACGCTGTGATGTACCGCTCGGTGTCATACATGTCATATTGAACCCTTTCAATTAGAGAAATTGAGAAAAAAACAATGTTACGCCGTGATGTACCGCTCAGTGTCATACATGTCATATTGAACCCTTTCAATTAGAGAAATAGAGAAAAAACAATGTTACTCTGTGATGTACCGCTCGGTGTCATACATGTCATATTGAACCCTTTCTATTAGAGAAAAAAACAATGTTACGCCGTGCTGTACCGCTCGGTGTCATACATGTCATATTGACCCCTTTCAATTAGAGAAATAGAGAAAAAAACAATGTTACGCCGTGATGTCCCGCTCGGTGTCATACATGTCATATTGAACCCTTTCAATTAGAGAAATAGAGAAAAAAACAATGTTACGCCGTGATGTCCCGCTCGGTGTCATACATGTCATATTGAACCCTTTCAATTAGTGAAAAAACAATGTTACGCCGTGATGTACCGCTCGGTGTCATACATGTCTTATTGAACCCTTTCAATAAGAGAAAAAAACAATTGTTACGCTGTGATGTCCTGCTCGGTGTCATACATGTCATATTGAACCCTTTCAATTAACGAAAAAAACAATGTTACGCCGTGATGTACCGCTCGGTGTCATACATGTCATATTTAACCCTTTCAATTAGAGAAAAAAACAATGTTACGCCGTGATGTACCGCTCGGTGTCATACATGTCATATTGAACCCTTTCAATTAGAGAAAAAAACAATCGTTACGCCGTGATCTCCTGCTCGGTGTCATACATGTCATATTGAACCCTTTCAATTAGAGAAAAAAACAATGTTACGCCGTGATGTACCGCTCGGTGTCTTACATGTCATATCGACCCCTTTCAATTAGAGAAGTAGAGAAAAAAACAATGTTACGGCGTGATGTCCCGCTCGGTGTCATACATGTCATATTAAACCCTTTCAATTAGAGAAATAGAGAAAAAAACAATGTTACGCCGTGATGTACCGCTCGGTGTCATACATGTCATATTGAACCCTTTCAATTAGAAAAAAAAACAATGTTACGCCGTGATGTCCCGCTCTGTGTCATACATGTCATATTGAACCCTTTCAATTTTGCGAAAAATAACAATGTTCCGCCGTGATGTACAGCTCAGTGTCATACATGTCATATTGAACCCTTTTAATTAGAGAAATAGAGAAAAAACAATGTTACGCTGTGATGTACCGCTTGGTGTCATACATGTCATATTGAACCCTTTTAATTAGAGAAATAGAGAAAAAAACAATGTTACGCCGTGATGTACCGCTCAGTGTCATACATGTCATATTGAACCCTTTCAATTAGAGAAATAGAGAAAAAACAATGTTACGCCGTGATGTACCGCTCGGTGTCATACATGTCATATTGAACCCTTTCAATTAGGGAAAAAAACAATGTTACGCCGTGATGTACCGCTCGGTGTCATACATGTCATATTGACCCTTTTCAATTAGAGAAATAGAGAAAAAAACAATGTTACGCCGTGATGTCCCGCTCGGTGTCATACATGTCATATTGAACCCTTTCAATTAGAGAAAAAAACAATGTTACGCCGTGATGTACCGCTCGGTGTCATACATGTCATATTGAACCCTTTCAATTAGAGAAATAGAGAAAAAAACAATGTTACGCCGTGATGTACCGCTCGGTGTCATACATGTCATATTGAACCCTTTCAATTAGAGAAATAGAGAAAAAAACAATGTTACGCCGTGATGTACCGCTCGGTGTCATACATGTCATATTGAACCCTTTCAATTAGAGAGAAAACAATGTTACGCCGTGATGTCCCGCTCGGCGTCATACATGTCATATTGACCCCTTTCAATTAGAGAAATAGAGAAAAAAACAATGTTACGCCGTGATGTCCCGCTCGGTGTCATACATGTCATATTGAACCCTTTCAATTAGAGTAATAGAGAAAAAAACAATGTTACGCCGTGATGTCCCGCTCGGTGTCATACATGTCATATTGAACCCTTTCAATTAGAGAAAAAAACAATGTTACGCCGTGATGTACCGCTCGTTGTCATACATGTCTTATTGAACCCTTTCAATTAGAGAAAAAAACAATTGTTACGCTGTGATGTCCTGCTCGGTGTCATACATGTCATATTGTACCCTTTCAATTAGAGAAAAAAACAATGTTACGCCGTGATGTACCGCTCGGTGTCATACATGTCATATTGAACCCTTTCAATTAGAGAAAAAAACAATCGTTACGCCATGATCTCCTGCTCGGTGTCATACATGTCATATTGAACCCTTTCAATTAGAGAAAAAAACAATGTTACGCCGTGATGTACCGCTCGGTGTCATACATGTCATATCGACCCCTTTCAATTAGAGAAATAGAGAAAAAAACAATGTTACGGCGTGATGTCCCGCTCGGTGTCATACATGTCATATTAAACCCTTTCAATTAGAGAAATAGAGAAAAAAACAATGTTACACCGTGATGTACCGCTCGGTGTCATACATGTCATATTGAACCCTTTCAATTAGAAAAAGAAACAATGTTACGCCGTGATGTCCCGCTCTGTGTCATACATGTCATATTGAACCCTTTCAATTAGAGAAAAAAACAATGTTACGCCGTGATGTACCGCTCAGTGTCATACATGTCATATTGAACCCTTTCAATTAGAGAAATAAAGAAAAAACAATGTTACGCCGTGATGTACCGCTCGGTGTCATACATGTCATATTGAACCCTTTCAATTAGAGAAAAAAACAATGTTACGCCGTGATGTACCGCTCGGTGTCATACATGTCATATTGACCCCTTTCAATTAGAGAAATAGAGAAAAAAACAATGTTACGCCGTGATGTCCCGCTCGGTGTCATACATGTCATATTGAACCCTTTCAATTAGAGAAAAAACAATGTTACGCCGTGATGTACCGCTCGGTGTCATACATGTCATAGTGAACCCTTTCAATTAGAGAAATAGAGAAAAAAACAATGTTACGCCGTGATGTACCGCTCGGTGTCATACATGTCATATTGAACCCTTTCAATTAGAGAAAAAAACAATGTTACGCCTTGATGTACCGCTCGGTGTCATACATGTCATATTGAACCCTTTCAATTAGAGAAATAGAGAAAAAAACAATTTTACGCCGTGATGTACCGCTCGGTGTCATACATGTCACATTGAACCCTTTCAATTAGAGAAATAGAGAAAAAAACAATGTTACGCCGTGATGTACCGCTCGGTGTCATACATGTCATATTGAACCCTTTCAATTAGAGAAAAAAACAATGTTACGCCGTGATGTCCCGCTCGGTGTCATACATGTCATATTGACCCCTTTCAATTAGAGAAATAGAGAAAAAAACAATGTTACGCCGTGATGTCCCGCTCGGTGTCATACATGTCATATTGAACCCTTTCAATTAGAGTAATAGAGAAAAAAACAATGTTACGCCGTGATGTCCCGCTCGGTGTCATACATGTCATATTGAACCCTTTAATTAGAGAAATAACAATGTTACGCCGTGATGTACCGCTCGGTGTCATACATGTCATATTGAACCCTTTAATTAGAGAAATAGAGAAAAAAACAATGTTACGCCGTGATGTCCCGCTCGGTGTCATACATGTCATATTGAACCCTTTAATTAGAGAAATAGAGAAAAAAACAATGTTACGCCGTGATGTGCCGCTCGGTGTCATACATGTCATATTGAACCCTTTAATTAGAGAAATAGAGAAAAAAAACAATGTTACGCCGTGATGTCCCGCTCGGTGTCATACATGTCATATTGAACCCTTTAATTAGAGAAAAAGAGACAAAAAACAATGTTACATCGTGATGTCCCGCTCGGTGTCATACATGTCATATTGAACCCTTTAATTAGAGAAATACAGAAAAAAACAATATTACGCCGTGATGTCCCCCTTGGTGTCATACATGTCATATTGAACCCTTTCAATTAGAGAAATAGAGAAAAAAACAATGTTACGCCGTGATGTCCCGCTCGGTGTCATACATGTCATATTGAACCCTTTCAATTAGAGAAAAAAACAATTGTTACGTCGTGATTTCTCACTCGGATCCGAGTAAATAAGGCCGCTCACTGGCTCACAGTTATTGCTAACCCTTAAAATGCTAAAATATTTTTTTTATGAAAACCATGGAAGCCAAATGTGTTTTTTTTCATTTGAAATCAGCATAAATGTCTTAGTTAGCTCTTTCCGATTAATTTGAATACCTATGTTACAGCACTAATGCAACTATAAATATTTTTACTCTGACAGTGCGGGGATCGGCTTTAGACGTCAGAATCTGACGTCTAAAGTTGATCCCCGCACTGTAAGGGTTAAATGAGCAACTGGTTACAGACCGTGAATATAATTTATGCGCATTTTTCGATACAAATGACACAAATTACATGTCGACTGATTTTATCTCTGACATGTAATTTTTGTGCTAACATATTATGGAAGACATGTAAAACTCCATAGAGTCAAAAAAAAATTATTTGTCCCCTCGGAGTTAGAAGGTACCACTTTACAAAGGCACCTTCTATCTCCAAAGGGGACGATTTTTTATACTGAATTGAACAGTGTATATGTCTATGCCTGGCAGCTAATTGTTGATATGCGACGACATTGCTAAATTGAATAAAATCATCGTCTGATTTTACATCTTTATCCTGATAATTTGATCAGTTCGAATAACGCTTGTAAGTGAGCGTCAGGATCACTTAAAAGCGCACTGCATCATCTTCATAGCATTATCTGTAACTGTGAGCTCTCAACAAAGGGATCTAGAAATATCGCCTGTGGGACAAAGACATCAATGATCTTAGTACCTACTCCATTATAAGACTCAGATGTTTATTACCAACTGATGTATGTGGGAGGAGATTCGATATCCATACTGCTTTAATTTGCGAACAACACTAGATACGTAAGCCATGTTTGGTAGCAGTGTTTAAGCCTTCAGAATCATGGGGGAGATATTCTACGGCTCAGTGGCAGGCTTGGGGTTAATGTACTCGGTACTTCGATACTTTGGTACTCGAGTACCGATTTTGCAGTACTCGTCGGTACTCGATACCCGTACTTTTAAAAAGTACTTGTACTCGTACTTGTACTCAAGTACTTTTAAAAATGAAAGTACTTTTAACGAGTACTTATGAGTACTTTACGAGTACTAGTCATCTTAAATTTATTCAAAATAGCTCACATACAAATCATAAATCAGTATAGCGGTATATGGAACATCCAGTTAATGATTCGTTTATCATCCGCTTAGCAATTATACTGAAAAATGATTTAATTAATACTTTGAAATTATTTCAAATCTAGTCCAATCACTTACACAAACTTATAACAGAAGTGCACCATTTTTACAATATCATACTACTAATTTCTTGTTCTTCCTTGTATATACTAGTATCCTCGTGTAGTTCACAAGATAATTAAATAGTTATTCTTAAAAAAAGACGAGAGACGAGAGACGTATCTTTGGAAAACAGGAATACATGTTGATATGATATTTACAAGTGACTATACTATACAGTAGGACTAATAATCATTGAAGGGGGAAGGGTGATTTCAACAATAATGTCGCGCCATTTTAAAATCACACTTACAACATCTCGTTCTTCGCAGCTAAACCCCAGCAAACACGAGGCACTGAACCAATGGTGGTATAATGTTGGGCCAACGTTGAAGACGGTGTACCAAGATTACTATAGGTTCAATTTATCGTGTTTGTTGTGACGATCAATCGGTATTTGCATAATATTTGTACAATATTGGCCCAATGCGTAGACACTTAGCCGCCATTTCCCCAGCACCGGACAAATAATGTCACTTGAGTGAACAGCTAGTAGTTTATAACTGTTATCTCATAAAGCAGATGAGACTCGGTGTGGACCAAGATATCTTAAAACAGCTATAGCTCATACAACTCTGTACCAATGTTGTGTAAGTACCAAAAAACACGATCGCGACAACGCGACGTCTTATCTACAGTGACCTTACCAAGCCGGGCCAATGTTCAATACATTGGGCCGGGAATTAACCAGCATTGTACCGAGAAGTACATAGGATTAACACATGATATAACAGCACTTTGCAAACATCCGTTTAACTGCGGGACACCACCATTATTTATATATCATTAGGCCCCTATTACAAATCACTTATAATGCGGTTCATCCAAAAAAAAATGGATCCCTGTATATACTAAAAACAAGATTATGCACAATTTTGTCAAGACGTCAGGTGTCTAGCGAGCTAAACAACCCTAAAATGTACAATATACATTGTGCTACAAATTAGAGAAAAATATAATTGGACACGTTAGTGTCGCGTAAGGGTTAGAGGTGTGAGGTTACATAATGAGTCAATTGTCTGCCTACGGCGGCTTTTTATAACACTTTCCGTCCCCGAAATGTGATGACGGGCCGAGTATAAAAATAATTACAACAGTGAGGTGCTCCTCAAAAAATATATTTTTAAACTAATAATAGGCTAATTTCTCAGCGCATGCCCGGTCTGAATCTTGTACGGATATACATGTATTATAGTAATACATTTGATTTGATATCACTGTCTCCAGCAGCTAAAGTGTGCCTGTTATTGCAAGTCTGCCGTGCAAAGCCAAAAGGCAGTTCTGTTTACTTTACAAGTAAGCAGATACTGCCTTTTGGATTTTCAGGGCAAATTTGTGATCCGTGTAGGCCTACACTTAATAGCCTTGATCTTTTCCATGACACAATGTGTGTTCAGGCTCATTTAAGCGTTTATTACAGTGGCGGCCAAATGTTGGCGGCACTGGCCCAAAATTTTACCATCATTACGACTACAGCAAGTTTTCAAGCTAACGTGTTTTGCAACGTAAAGCTTTAGACACAGACAATTTATATACTAGTATCAGAAATACATCTGCTTGTATGTACTTACCTATTTATTATGATTCGCCAAATAGTAGGCCTACATGTAGCATACAATACTTTGTACACTGATAGGAAAATGCACTATTATACATATTGGCTGGGACATGGCATTAGATATGCAATATCAATAAAAGGCCTGTCCAATAAAATATTATTTTAATCACTAATATATATCTATATGTGACCCGATCTGGTAAAATGAGTCTATGTCGCATATTTAATTTTGGGGTTATTAAGATATACCGCACTTACACAAAATTACCTTTGAAATGGTATATTACACAACTCTGTAGCGTGTTTAACTTTTTTGTGAAAATGGCATTTGAAGTTCAAAAAGGCAATTTGTGCATTTTTGGAAAATAATCACACCATTGTACAAAAATAAACCAAGTAGAAAAATAATCATTTCCACTCCATTTTCTCAATAACCGTTTGCCAAAGTGCGCCATATATTATAATCAATTATTTATTGAATAAATTTTATGTAAATTAATTACAGTTTACACCCGGTACTTGTACTCAAGTACTTTTAGAAGTACTTGTACTTGTACTAAAGTACTTCTGAAAATCCAGTACTTGTACTTGTACTTGTACTCGTCATTTTTTCAAGTACTTGTACTTGTACTCGAGTACTTTTGTTTGTCCAGTACTCGCTCCAAGCCTGCTCAGTGGCGAAGCGAGTGTATTTTATTAATCCTTACAGCGCGGGGATCGATATTAGACGTCATGATCTAACGTCTGTAGAGGTCAGATTCTGACGTATAAAGTCCTTCACCGCACCGTAAGAATTAAAATATGTGTAATTGCCATATGCCCATGACATAGGTATTAAAATGAAGCAGAAAGAGCTAACTCATAACTCATTTAAGTCATTTATGATTGTTTTAAATTGAGAGAACCTTTTTGTTTTCATGATTAAAAATAAAATCTGTTTTGTATTGGTTAAACACAAATAAAAAATTATAACTGGTTGATAGGTCCACGGCCAGGAGAAAGTGCCCATGAGCGTGAGTGGAACAATTAGTCAATCAGCTGAAATGCACGGCAAACCACAAAACACACTGGATGTTTGTGAAACTCTTGACGCGTCTTTGCTGAGAGAAATAGAATAAACGTGAAATAAAGTAATTTTATTTTAACAAACTTACTGCATACTATGTAAGTAATCAATGTTTATGGAGTGTAGCTTGTGGATTTAGTAAACAGCATTTTAGTGGAATGGAATACTAGACATCAAATTGAAAAAACCCTCTGGTCTCCATTTATTTTACACAAATAATTATGCGTTTTAAAGGTTAAAACAAAGTTACTTCGAACCGTCAAACAATACTAAAACCCAGTGACTATTCTGTCATACAAAAAGCAGTATCTGCTATTTTACAAGTAAGCATATACTGTCTGTTTGTCTTTGAAGTCCAGTATAATCATTTTCAATCTTGTTTATTAACATTGAAGAAGCATAATTTGAAATTAGTGTTGCATATTTGTTTTCTAAGTCAAGTTAAATTAGAGCTCACGGTCAGTTCAAGTAAAGAGCGAATTGAGAAATCGACCGTTCGTTGCCCATGTTTATTTTAAATGTTCTTTTTTGTTTGTTTTTCTTTTGCGTGTTTTTAATGCAGTTACCTATCCAGCCTCTCTTAGCGGTTGCATCTCTCAAAATACAGTGTACCACAGGTGCCTGTACATTGTAGACATCTGGTGACAATGCATCCACCGGGTCCATGTCCGGGGAATCTCCCCTGAAGTCTGAGGCATCAAAATCTCCTAAAAAATCCAATTACATGGTCAGCTACAGATGCGAGGCAGCTGATTTTTATGCTGTCATCAAATGAACTGTTATCTCAATGTGTGTGATTCAATCTAACCAGTGGATTAACCACATATGTGTCTGACAGAATATCCTAAGTACAAAATCCCATATTGTTTTAATTACGGACCAGCGAAAGTATATAGCATTAGCAGATTAGGTCAAACTGTTTATAACTAAATAACAGACTTCGTTAAATGAAGTTTACTTATCGCAATACCGCCCGTTATTTTCTTACAAGAGTAGAACATATCATAGGTTTAAAAAATAGTTAAGAGTTGATATCTAAAGTGTGTGTACGATTATTTAATTTACTTTAGAAGGATATGTTGAAGTAAAATGTTAATTTCCATCGAATTATTATTTTCCCTGAATTTGTTTCGCTACATAAATCTACCAAAATGGTAATCATATTTTTGTGTATCGTCAACATTATTTTGACGGCGGTGCTTCTTGTATTCTTTCATTCAAAAATCCTAAGCAAAGACACGATGTCAATTACCGTGGGATTATTTTCAGTATTGCCAGCTACAAAAAAAGCTGTTCGTTTTGCAGATTAAATCTAATTTTAGTAGCTGGGAAAAGGCAGACGCCAGATTTATGAACATCTTGGACTTTGCAGTGTCCGTGAAAGCGATAAAAGGCAACCTGGCAGCGTCAGCATATCTCTCCCAGCGAACAGTCGTAATGGATTGGTCCAAGATGGATTTAATGTTGGCCCAATATTAACCGAACATTGAGACTATGGTTCAGTGAGAACCTTCCTAATCACACTTGGTACGCAATCGTTTTTTTATTATAACTTACACTGCACAGTAGGTATATCGCATGTATGATATAAATATTTCAGTAATAATATTTTCTAAACTACGAATTTAAATTAATAATGAAATAGGACACCATTACATGTTTCAATGCTTATTTCATAGAGATTAACATGGTAAAAATAAACATACGTTAATAGCTTCGCTCTAAGCATAACGCAAGATGATAATAGAGCACACCGTATTTAAATTATGTTATTATGTTTATTATTATTCCCGTTTTGACCTGAGTTACCGTAACCACATCAGGTGCATATGAACCACACATAAACATGTTTTAAAGCAGACCGAGTCTCTTCTTAAACAATCATGATATACATGTGTTTACCCTTTCAGCACGGAGACCGTTCTTATACGTCAAAAACTAGGACATTTACAATGCTTTCAAATTATTGATCTCCATAGTTTATACAATAATATATTCATAATATAAAAATAATATGTATAATATATATAAATAATTTCAGCGATTTAATGGCTAAGCATGCGAAATCAAGGGTTATATAATGTACAGAAGTATCATCAATACAGAATTACTGATGTACATTCACGTTTTATTTTCATCCTTGAACTAAAATAGAAATGCTTCAATATTTCACAGAAGAATACACATGTATGATACATGTGGACTGTCATGAATTTGAGTCGTTTTCCGACTTCTCTCATAGAACACAATTACCTTTTTTTCTAATACAGCACACAGAGAAACCGA
Source organism: Flabesymbios commensalis (assembly GCA_964017125.1). Classification (NCBI taxonomy): domain Eukaryota; kingdom Metazoa; phylum Annelida; class Polychaeta; order Terebellida; family Flabelligeridae; genus Flabesymbios; species Flabesymbios commensalis. The sequence continues at coordinate 29,803,348 of OZ024903.1, forward strand.
AACTGTGGTTGTCAGGATCAATAACTCGGGACTTTGTCCTTTGGAGAATTGTCTCACCAGAAACGAGTCAGGTAGTTAGTATGTAAATACCTTCGTAAATTGCCTGTGGTGTTGCCATTATGGAGATTTTACAGCCTTGATATGGCACGCGCCTCTGTTTTAGATCCCTGCAAAACCTTGTCGGCAGATATTTCTTTCTAACTGCTATTGTCAGATATAATATGCACGTCATGGTTTGTTACCGCCATAAAATAGGCGTAGATCATATGGCATAGTTTAGTCGATGTGAAGAAGTGATTTTGCAGTGGAGTAGCCATTTTATCATTTAACAACACCAAACAACCTCCTGCATAACATTTTTACTCTTTTTGAACACTTAATATTATACTGTTTACTGTCCAAAAAAAATACAAAAAATAATGTGATGCGTCCGGGTGCAGTCTTATCCTCTAAGAAATCATATACAAGTGCTTCATTGCACTCATTCTGAAAACGGTGCCTTTAATGAGTCCCTTATTTTCATTTTTTGAGCCTGTAGTCCACGATGCTCTCAGAACAATCTTTCTGGTGGGCTAATATATCACAAACTGGCCTACATCAGATTAATGGCTGTCTGAACACACACATGACAGAAATAGCATGCCCTCTAAGATGAGATCTGCATTTCTGGGAATCTATTTCACTGCACTGTCATATCTGATTAATTTACCACTGTGATTTATGCGCGGTGCAAACTCGGTGGCTTTATTTCTCTACAATACAGATAATAAACTCGAATGTCGCATACTGGCTGTTCAGAGCGATAGCAGCTTAAATTTCGACCATTAGGCCTATATTCCCATAACTATTCTTTCACAGGCTTAATCAGCTTCCAATCATTACAGTACATATAAATATCAGCTGCGGCGTCATAATCTGACAAAAAAGTGTTGCATATGTTCAATAATACCCCAGTTAACCTTTCTTGTTGAACACAGCAAAACTCAAAAATGATTCCTAGCCCACATGTAGAACCAGACACATAATATTGCCTTAATATCTTGCACATTCATCAGATGACCACAGTAACATGAGAAATGAGTTATCGTAGCAGAGTGGCACCATCAATTGGGAAAACCCTTTGATTCACGGATTTTAGTGCTTAAAGTTTTTTCAGTCAATTAAAAGTGATAGATTAACTCGGCTGGTTGTCATACACGTGCCAATGTGCGAAATAAGTTTGTTTATTGCATGCATATGGCTATTAAGGGAGTAATACGGTTTTTTATCTCAATTAGAGACATCTTCATGTTTGCGTATATTCAGCATATTGTAAGGGGCATATCATGAAAATTATATAAAGCTGGATGCTATGTCCTCGCAGGTGGTTAACTGTTGTGCAAAACTTTTGAATTCTTATTTGATATGCTAGGTATACAAGGGGAGGATAAATAAAAAAACACCATTAAAAGCTCATCAAATGATGATAAGGGCACTTTGGAGTCAAGCTATGAAAATCATAAGCTGACTTATATAGGCATACACTGTACCTTATGACGAACGGGCCTTTTAACTAATGACCATTCTGACTAATATAACCGTGATTAGACTATTATGGGGAAACTTGCGTCTATCCATACACAGGGCAACTACCAGAACAGTATACACAAACATCAGGTTGCTTTGTCATATTTATAAATACAACAAACGCAAATATAGTTTGTCCATATTTTGTTTAAATGAATGTATATACTCACACAAAGTACTTTTTAAAATGAGGACATGTTTTTTTCTGTCAAATCACGTGTTAATTAGTATGGAATATCTCTAATTTTGCACATTATTATAACTCGAGTAACTGGTAACGTGTTTGACTATTATTTGTTGCAAAATACAATATTTCAAGTATGGTTACCGTGGTCAATACGGTCAACACACAGTCAAACCCACTGGCCACACGACGTTGTTGCGATGTTGATTTGTCGTGTGCCCAGCGGGAAGCCTGAAATAGTGTCATTATTCGGCCAAGACGCTACCTACAGCACCAGCCTGCTGTCGACGACAGGTAATTACCAACTCAGGCGGTGGTCAACAATTGCTTAAACTGGAAAGAACAAAATGACCCAGCTCTGCTTCTATGCTAAGTCAACGTCCAATCTTAAAACCATACCCAGCAACTGCGGCGCTGGTCCAACATTAAACCAACATTGGCTTAATGTCTCAAAAAAATACTTTTGTACTTCGACGTCAATAAAATTCATACCTGAAATTAGGAATGATGCGATACGGAAGTACTTGTCACTGGAACCACGCGATCATTCTAATTTATTGCAATTTTCCACACACTATTGTCAAAATTTGAGTTCTATGCCTTAGTAACAAACAACGTTTCAGCAGATTCATCCCCGAAATATGACATTTAATGTTATTTATAGCATATGTGCCATACATAATAATAACAACATTTATTGGCAACTAAAAGTTTAATTACATTACAACGTAGCATGAAGAAGTAAAATTATTTAGCACTACAATTATTTACGTATTATTAAATGTGTACCGATCCCGTGTTTCCAATAGAAACAGGTTTTTTTTTAATAAATAGTTTATGTCATTGCCAGTGGACCCGGCCGTATGGGATCAGTGTACGTTGGTATCGTTTAGTTTTTGCTCTGGGGAATTTGTTTTCTTTCTCAAATATTGAATGATCCGTCCACATTATGTCAAATAACTGCAAGATTTCACAAGATTTGGAAATATACAAGAATTATATCAGCATTCCAAAATAAATAGGGATCCCTGTTGCTAATATATATTTGCTAATATATATGGCTTAGCATGGTCAACATTCAAACTTGATTCCTATAATAATTCCAAGACTACTCTTCTCTAAAAATGTGGCATATATGTGTAGGCTCTCTATGCTGCCACTACATGATATTTGTATGCATCTATATGATAGTTTATGAGATTAATTTTCCCAAAGTAGTTTGTTGTAATGTGAGCCAGAGGAGCCTAAAGTACAGTCTGTCCAACGCTGGAGGATGGTCTAAAAATAGAAAGTTAGCTTTCCGTTGATTACCCTGTCAATTCCCAAGCGATTTTCATGAGATTTTGTCAAACACTATTTTCTAGTCATTTGCCATATATCCTCATAATATATGGCAAATAAAAGTAAAAGTTCAAAAGTTAGGCTATTTGACGTGTAGGACATTTTTTAAATATGACACCCCTTCCTAAACCTATTAACCATGTTAACTTCGCTCCGTTTTATTCTCAGAATTGTGTTGCATGTCAAATGTTATCACTTTCGAAATCCTGACTTTAAATTCGGGAAATGTTGTTGATTATTTTGAAAGTGATCTTGACCACCGAAGAAGTGATCACAGCCACTTTAAATGTTATCTCAGTTGCTACAAAGTTGCTCTGCTCACTTCTTCAGTGGACAAGATCATTTTTTGTGGCCAAGCTCACCCTCGTAGTTGCTGAGATGACTTTTAAAGTGGTTATGAATGCTTCTTTAGTGGCCCAAATCACATTAGTAGTGACCGAGATCACTTTTTAGGGGCTAACATAATATTGTTAGTGGCCAAGATCACTTTTTTAGCGACTGAGATAAGTGGCTGTGATCACTTCTTCAGTGACCAAAATCACTTTGTAGTGGCTTAGATATTTTTTTCAGTGGTTGACACCAATTTTTTTGATGCCAAAATCACCTTTGTAATGGCTGATATAACTTTTAAAATAGCTGTGATCACTTCTCCAGTGACCAAGATCACCTTTGAAGTGGCTGAGATAGCTTGTAAAGTGGCTCTGATCACTTCGTCAGTGGCAAACATCACGTTTGTAGTGGCTGAGATAACTTTTAAAGTGGTTATAATAATTTCTTTAGTGATCAAGATCACTTTTGTGGTGGTTTAGATTTTTTATATGTGGCTGTGACCACTTCTTCAGTGGCCAAGATCACGTTTGTAGTGGCTGAGATAAATTTTAAAGTCGTTGTAATCACGTATTTAGTGGTCAAGATCACTTTTGTGGTGGCTTAATAGATAATTTTGAAAGTGGCTGTGATCACTTCTTCGGTGGCCGAAATCACTTTGTATTGGCTTAGATAATTTTTTTGGTGGCTGACACCATTTTGTTAGTGGCCAAGATCGCCTTTGTAGTGGCTGAGATAACTTTTAAAGTGGCTGTGCTCACTACTTTAGTGGATAAAATCACTTTTGAAGTGGTTTAGATACTTTTTTAAGTGGCTGTGATCACTTCTTCGGTGGCCAAGTTCATTTTGTAGTGGCTTAGATAATTTTTAGTAGCTGACACCAGTTTGTTAGTGGCCAAGATCACATTTGTAGTGGCTCAGATAACTTTTAAAGTGGCTGTGATCACTTTGTAAATGGTCAAGACCACTTTTGTAGTGGTCAAGATAATTTTAAATGTGACTGTGATCACTTCTTCGGTGGCCAAGCTCACTTTGTAGTGGCTTAGATAATTTTAGTGCCTGGCACATGTTTAGTCCAACCAAAAAAGTGTGTACAGTTTTGGAATAGCTCATTATTTTTATTCCAGATGGATTTTTTGAGTCAACAATAGTTCTAAAACGTCTGAAAGTAGCTTTCCATTGATATCAAATATATTGTTATAGCTCGAAATTTGACAAAAATCGGACCAGCATCGCACATATATAGGTCATGTACATTTTTGGTCATATTTCAGTATAGCAGCGACAGTTACCTCGTCAATAGGTTGATTCTGGCTCCTGAGTAGTCCAGCTATGTGAAAATAATAGTACTTCAAATTCCCCGTCCGGGTGACACCTCACTCCCAGCCACGTCTGGTTTAGTATGAGACCTAATTATTTTCAAACATTTTTTTTGCCAAATTATCTTTTTTGTTTAATAATTGCGAACAAATCCAATTATTTAAATAAAATAACACCAGAAATAGCTAAATTGGCCATAACTATAACAGATAGCGATATATCATGTGGTCACAACCCTTTGGGTATCGTAAGTAAGGTATACCTCAAATCTGAATGGCGGCCATCTTAGATTTTGCTAATACACCGGCCCTGAGCGATTCCAGTCTTGGCATCCATCGCAAATCAAAAGAGTATAATTTGTTCTATATCTGTGCCAAATTTTGTAGCTTTGGAAGAATTTGCCCCGAAATATCCATAACAGCCCCGACTACATGGCTTTCCCAACATTACGATCCAAGTTGCCGTACAATCCGAACATGAGCCGTATTTGACGATATACGTTCGCCACGACATCACTAGGTATCATGCGAACAGCATTACGTATCATTCAGTACCACGCGCACAAAACATACTGTTAGGAAGTCTGAACACTCCAAAAAATGGCTATTCATATATGTAAAGATTCGTCTGTCATACGAACTATACGGCTGATTCGGAAGGCCTACACATTGAGTCAGCACGGTATGTACTGGTGTAGCCTATATACATATGGATCGGATTGCAATTCGGCTAGTACGGTACATGCATAAGCATTATTCATATGGTTCGAATCTCATACATACATGTACATACATATATCGCGGCCCATACGTAGACTTTTACTGATCGGAGCACAACGACCTGCTACATATTATTGCGTATCTAATCAGTAGACCTAAAATCCGAATTGAGATACCCACCGCACGAATATCAAACCGACGAAAGTGGTTCAGCAGGGCTCGGCAAAATTTTCTAACATAACAAAACATTTCACGTACCGTCCTGTACCCTTGCGAACCGCCACTCACCATACAGACTGTACGATTCAAACTCGTCGAATTCTCGAATGGCGCGCACGATACGAATCAGAAAATCCAGGAATCATACACACAATTTTACATTTCCCTCCGATTCAGCCATTCAAGGCGGCTCGGGGCAGGACATACGTACTTGCCGATTGGCATCAGAACCGCTACCGTACCTTACTACTGTATATTATTACGCACCATACACACGGTACGGATCACTCTCACCGATTTTATCGTAATTGATTAGGGAAACAGATTCACAGAGATTCGTCTCCTGCTGGACATTGGTATAAGCAGACATGATGGTGTTAAAGTTAAACTTTATTTTTTGTGTGTGTTTGAGAGTTATATTGTTTTATAATTAGCGCCCACTTGTGTCACTCGAACATACATACATGAACATTGATCATGTTCTGCAACATCAGGCCTGCTGATATAGGCAGTCTACGTAGGCCCTCCAAGCTAGCTATTTAGGTTTGAGCTGTGACTTGTGATGATGAGTGCTGACTGATTTACGGTAGTCCATCTAACTAACTAGTTTTCATTGTCAAAAGGTATTAAAGCAGCTGGGTGTTAACGTGGTTTGTGTCAAACTAATCAACGAGAGAAGAGCAAGTGACAGCTTGCTGAAGACTAATGGAATTTACAGTTAGACATGCGTCCCAGCGAGGGGCCTCATCCCGTTATCATTCCAGCAAACACAAAGCTTTGTATAACATTTACACAACGTTGGGTCCACGTTGTATAAATGATATACAAATGTTTTGTGTTTGCTGGAATGGCTATGGTTTGACATGACACTGTGTTAAAAAGCCGTTAATATAACGTTGCAAAGCTGGCAAAGTTGCACTATATCAATATCATGTTTTGGCGACTTTTTACGCTGATTTCATAATCCGAATTTGAAATGTTTTTGGTTTTTACTTAAAATAAAATAGGTTTTTATTACAGCTTAACGCCTTAAAAAAAGTCGATTATATCACTGTAACAGTTACATGTTGAGCCATGTCTATTTTACACAACAAATATTTTATCATCAAATCCTGTGAACGGAGTTATTCCCTTGCAAACGTTGTGGAGTGGGTCCCTCGGAGGGTAGTCGCGCATCAAACACTGCATGTTCCCACTAAATACGCTTTGGTGAACGGTTACGACGGGACTATGCTGATCAGCGTTACGTACTGTTACTCAAAGCTACATTGTAAGCCAGTACATCACCAAAATTAATCGAGGTAGACATCATGAGTTTGAGGTAGGCATGTAAATAGCTACTGATTACCTTTTGCTAAAATTGGCGATCTAGATATTGTTGAAACTGAGCGAGATAGCATTTGCAATGAGAACAACATTATATAAGGATAAAAATATTATTATAATTTTTTAATCTGAAAAGTAAGCCAGATACTCTTCGACTGAAATTACATGTATCCCCCCCCCCGGTAAAGGTGCAATTATGTGCCAGTTAAATTATCTAAAGTATCATAGGTACATGACAACATCTCGACACTAATGTCATGTCCGTTCTATACCCAGGTACTCATGTGTGCATGAGTGATGTGTAACACGTAAACGTGAAGCATCTTGGCCAAGGAGACTTGAGAAAACCAGTGATGGGTGTATGCTTTGAGAATGATAACTCTTCCGTGATAGCATTGGATATTTTAACAGTTCACAATTGACAAAAAACTACTAACATCATGATTGGCACAGATTCGTACATTTTGTTATTTAGTTATCATTTTCTCTTCAATTCATTTTATGTTTAACCATCCGAACAAAGAATACACTAAGTAGTGCAAAATAAATATTGTCACAAGCAAAATAACGGTAATCATTTACGAATTGCTACATTTAATTTCAAAGTGGTCTATCTTTTTGATTGCACATATTGATGATATAAGCAGTATTTGTGAGTGACCAAACAAACACAATGCATCACAAGATTTCTGAATGAGTTTTAATTTTCGATTATGTGATTACACGCCGTGACAATACACCAAGCTTTCATTAGGGCGTTATGTGTGTCACATGCATTTAACTTTCATATCACCATGGTAAAATGAAAACGTTGACTTTTGTTTCGAGACTGTTAATAACAAGAATGTATGTCATTTTTCAGAGCAGTTACATTTGTGAAAATGCTGTCACCAAGTTTCACAGATTGGACACAACAGGCTAGTGGATGAAAAATGTACCGAAAGACTTTCTATAAAAGACAGCATTACAATACAGTCCCCTTTTACGGAGTTGACATAAGAAGGCCAGTGCGTTGTTTATTCTTATCAAATCACAGAAGTGCCACACAAATTACAAACTACGCTGTGGGAGTTGCAATGAATAGCGACTTGGTATTCAGGAAAGGCAGTCAAAATGGGAGATTCTGAAATGTACGGATGCTTTCATCAGAGTTAAACTGCAATTCGTTGGTGTGAGGTTTGGCCAATGTTTCACGACATCGGCCTAACATTAAGCCAGCACCTTGCACATGGTGAATCAGAACACAGACGCCCAGATGCCTGGTCCTCATCCCACCTGACACGGGATTACGTCGAAGAAGTTATAAGACAAGTGTAAACGGCAGAAAAGAGGCCGACTCATAAACGCGTCTTTCACGGGGCAGTTTCTAGCTGATCTACTTTCACAAAAGTGAGTAGGAGGGGAATTGGGGGATATGGTCGTCAACATGTCCAGACATGTTTTTGTAGATATACGGATACTTAGTCCTGGTTATAACTGTGTCAGACAATCTTTTGTCAGGTAATCTAAGTACATCTTTTTATGTTTTTCTATATATTATTTTAATTACAAGCCAGTGATAAACAGAGACATAAACACAGCACTATGTGTAGCGACGTAAAACAATATTCACATACTTACATGTAATCAAACGTGTTATAACAAAAAAACTTCATTATATTAAATTTACTTGTCGCAATACTGTCAGTTAGTTTGTTTTAAAAAAGTTCTAAATGTAAAAATATAATAAGTTTTGTTATATACATTGTATGTACTATTATTTTATTTACTGTAGGAGGGAAATTTGACTTAAACAATGTTACCATTTCTTAGTTTTAAAATTTAAATTTCCGTCACAATTTCATTTTTATTCAAATCTGTTACGTTACATAGAACACGCCAACTACCACCTTTATTCAGACGGCTGTGCTTTTATGTCTTATTTCGGTGAAAAAAATCAAACAAGGACATAGTGCCAATGAACTTTCAGTATTGCAGCGACTAAAAAGCTGGCTGTTTGGTACGGTAAATCTGATTTTAGTAGCTGGGAAAAGGCAGACGCCAGATTTATGAACATCCCGGATTTACCAGTATCAGCGAAAGCAATAAAAGGCAACCTGGCCGCATTAGTATTCAACTCCCAACAAACAGAAGACTTTGTCCCGATCTCACTCCCATGTAGTTCCAATGTCTTCGACATTTAGCCAATGTTAATCCCACATTGCGACAATGGCTCCGTCATATCATTCCTACTCACATTTTATACGACATCGTTGTTTTTTTTATAAATAATTCTTATTCGTTTATCTCTGCCTTTGACTTGAATTAACGTAACTATATCAAGAGCATACAAACCAAAAAGAAACTCTATTTTTAAAAGCTCTTTGACTCTGTTTTTTAAAATGTATGCTTTCTTGCTCGTTATAACCCATTTCAAGCCTGCGAATGAAGTGTTGTTTAATGTACAGAAGTATCATCCATATAAAATTACTAAATTATAGCAATGACGTTTTATCTTCATCCTTATACTAAATTTGTAATGAAGAATGAACATAGTAACTGTGGACTGTCATGCATTTGGGCTATTCTTCGAAGCATGGACCGGATCGCTTTTTCCCAACCCAGAACATAGAGAAACCGAGTCTGTGGTTGTCAGGCTCAAAAACTCAGGATATTGTCCTGTGGAGGATTGTCTCACCAGAAACGAGAGAGGCAGTCTAAGTATGTAAATAAAATGAATTGAATCGGGCTTTAGGCCACCTTTGTGCACATATAGGCTAAACCGGGCCAGGAGAACCTCCTGAGGATGGTGAGATGATTGAGATGACACTGTCCTCCAGACACAGGATTGGTCTGAGGTGGATGGGGAGGAAACATTTTTGTTTCTTTCAAACCGCCGAGACCGGGAACCAAACCCCGAACTCTGGCGTGAAAGACAGCGGTGCTAACCACTACCCTAGGGCCCCCGCCCTAGTATGTAAATACCCACGGTGATTGTCAGTGCTTGTGCGATTATGGAGATTTTACAGTTCTGAGATGGCATGCGCCTCTGTTTTAGATCCCCGTTAAACATCATTGTTGGCTGGTATTTCTTGCAAATTGATATTGTCAGTATGGTTTGTTGACGCTTTAAAGTAACTGTATATCATATTGCATAGTTTTGTAATGTAATGTAAATTAGTGATTTAGATACTCCACAAAGGCATGTTTGCTATTTTTTGTATAGATTTACTGTCCAAAACATCTTCAAACACAACAATTTATTTGATGCTTCTGTACCTGGTCAGATGCTCGTCCTCTGATAAATCATAGTTCAAGCGCTGCCATAGCACTCATTAAGATTACGTTGATTTCAATGAGCCCAAAATCTTCCGTTTTCCCCTACTTTCCCGTGTCTGGTTATTATATGCTTAGGACTGTGATCTACATAGCCTACAAAACAAGCTTCCTAGTGGGCTACTATATCACAAACTGGTCTACAGCAGATTGATGATAGGCTGAAATAGCATGCGCGCTAAGATGAGGTCCGCTTTTCTGAGAATCTACCATTGTGATTTACGTGCCATGCAAACTTTGCGGCTTTATTTATCTGCAATACAGAGAATAACTTCTGTCATATGATAGATATTGTCACATGATCGACATTGTAACCGATTCGAAGTGGCTGTTAAGTTGACAATCTGTAAATTTCGATCATGATATGCTTGGTCTAGTAAAAAATAGGGTTCCCGTGCACCCTCGGAAATACTTCTAATGAGTGTATCTAGCTTGGAAAAAACCCCGTAGAAAACGATTAGCTATAATAACAAGCTGAAAAAAGTGTCCCTAGTGCCATTATTATGAAAATTTGTGCCGCCATTACTAAAAAAATATATATTAAGGTATAGCTCGGCCACTAACACAGATAACGGCACAATAAGAGTGTCTACACCTATGTTTTGAAGGTCAAAGAAGACAATAAACAATAAATAAGACAATTTTTTTTTAGAGTTATCTGATGTGTTTAAAGGGGCCCCTTGGGATGAGACATTTTCAATGTTGTCAATTTTGAAAATTTAACTTATATGAAGCAATATAGCCTACTGATCTTAACTGAAAATACAAAGAAAGTCAAAAAATAATTTTAAAGCACCGAAAAAGAGTGAAATAGTTATATTTCCAGGTTGTATATTGCCATGTAAACAAAACAAGTCAGCAATATGCAACACTTCATACCACATTTTCCTACGTCTTGGCCGAGGAGATCAAAGCAATCGCCGCTAATTGGTGTCTGATTGGTGTCTTGTAGTCAGGACATGAGGTGATACACCTGCAACACTGGTTGTCTGCCCAACGCTGGGCCGACGGCATCAACATATGGCCCAGTGCTGTAGGAACATTCAATCGTCCTTCAGCATGTGTTTAGGTATACAAAAAGTTTGTTTGGGTTTCAAGCGGTTTCATGGAAATATTTATAAAAATCTGAAAACTCTGAAAAAAATAAAATCATGATCTGGGGGATACACCACTTTATCACAAAACTAAAAACGAAAATTGATGTCATCCCAAGGGGCTGCTTTAAAAAAAATCAGTATGCACAGTATTCCGTATTCCATGTTTTGAGGGTTGATGAAGACAGTAAAAGCATTTTCAGACTGATCTTGGTAGAACTGTTGAACTGCTCTGAGCTAAATACATGACATAGATGGATATGCTTATTTCTAAAAAAAATAGTAGATTAACATGATTGAAGCTATTGAAGCTTATCACATCTATAGCCTAGGCTGTAATAGGATGGTATCTAAATTAAATGTTATGCGTGATCTAGTCTAAACTATAGAGCTAGATAGTCCGTACCTTATTTACATAGTGGGGAGCCTAGGCTGAAGGCGTGATCACAACCACTAAATGTTATTCGTGAACTAGTCTAATTATAGAGCTAGATAGTTCGTACTTTTTTCTACATAGTGGGGAGCCTAGGCTGAAGGCGTTATCACAGCCACTACAAAAGTGATCTTAGCCACTAAAGAAGTCATCACAACCACTTTAAAAGTTATCGCAGCCACTAGAAAAGATGATCTTAGTCACTAACTAACTCATGTCAGCCACATGGTCACTAAAAAAGTGTTTTTGGCCCTGCAGAAGTGATCACATTCACTTTAAAAGTTACCTCACTCACTGCAAAAGTGATCTTGGCCACTAAAAAAGTAATGACAGCTACTTTAAAAGTTATCACAGCCACTACAAAGGTGATCTTCACCACCGACAAACTGTGGTACTGGGATGATTGATATTAGTAGTACTTTTCGCCCATATCCGGGGAGGGTCGTTAGGGATCTGTTCCGTCAGCTGCATGCTGTTTGGCATGGTACGGAGGCACTAGTCTACAGCAATCATCCAAGGGAAGCTACATCATCCTCGTATCTGGCCATAATCTTTGGGTGGATTGCCATTGGCGAACCTTGTTCCTCCGCTCAACTGCGGTGCTAATGCAGCTCTCGCATCAGTGTTGACGCTGGTGTAGGCCGTGGTAACCCTAAATAACCAGCAATAGCGTGTTGATGACATTAGGTCTCTCACGGGGAATGAATGGAGTTACCCTTCCTATTGTTACTCTAGGGACTATCCGACTCAAGGATAGCGGAGCTGCACAAACTTCCAAAAAGCTTCAGCATTCATTTGCACAGTGAAACCCAAGCCGTCTGGGCATGTCTGGGGGTAGATCTCCTAGACATCTCAAGAACCCCTTATCGGGCGAGCAAAGGAAAACGCTCTCAATAACCCACCATGCCCTATCAACCCCACCCTCACATCATCATCTGTAGATCATTCATCTCATCAATTGACTACAACGTTTTTTTCGTATTACAATGTCACTTAAAAGACCATTTGTGCCGAAAAGTGACATAAAGCAATGATTTACTACTACTCCTACTACCACCGACTAACTGATGGCAGCCACTAGAAAGGGATCTTTGTCACCACAAAAAAGATATCTTGGCCACTGAAGAAAACTAGTGATCACAGCCACTTTAGAAGTTATCTCAGCCACTGTGATCTTGACCACTAGAGAAGTGATCACAGTTACTCTAAGGTTTATCGCAGCCACTACAAAACTGATATTATTCACTATAAAGAGTATTGGCCACTGCAGACGTGACCACAGCCACGTTAAAAGGTATCTCAGACACTACGAAAATGATATTGGCTACTGAAGAAGTGAGCAAAGTTGTCTCAACCACTACAAACGTGATCTTGGCGAGTGAAGAAGTGATCACAGCCACCTTAACAGCTATATCAACCACTACAAAGTGATCTTGGCCACCGGCGGAGTGATCATAGCCACATTCATAGTTATCGTAGACACTACAAAAGTGAACTTGTCCACTGAAGAAGTGGTCACAGTCACCTTAAAGGTTATCGAAGCCACTTCAAAAGTAATCTTGGTCACTACAAAAATTTCTTGGCCACTGAGAAAGTGACCACAGCCACTTTAAAAAATATCTCAGTCACTATAAAAGTGATCTTGGTGATCATAGCCATTACCAAACTCATAATCAGCCACCAAAAAGTGATCTTGGTCACCACAAAAAGTGATCTTGCTCACTGAAAAAGTGGTCACATATCTCGGCCACCACAAAAGTGAACACAGTTACTTTAACAGTTAATGAAGCCACTACAAAAGTGATTTCAACCTTTGCAAAAATGATCTTGGCCACTGAAGAAGTGATTAAATTGTCTCAGCCTCTATAAAGGTGATCTTGGCCATTGAAAAAAGTGATTATAGCCGTTAAAAGTTATCTCAGCCACTATGTAAGTGATCATAGCCACTGAAAAAGTGATCACATCATCTTTAGAAAATATCTCAGCCACTACAAAGGTGATTTTGGCCACTAACAAACTGATGTCAGTCACCTAAAAAGTGAAGAAGTGATCAAAGTTTCCTCACCCACTACAAAAGTGATCTTGGACACTGAAGAAGTGATCACAGCCAGTTTACCAGTTTAACAATACTCTCAGTCACTACAAAACCGATCACAGCTACATCAACCGTTATCGCAGCCACTACATAAGTGATCTTAGTCTCTGTGAAAGTGATCGAGGCCACTGAAGAAGTGATTACAGCCACTTTAAAGGTAATCTCAGCCATTACGAAAGTGACCTTGGCCACTGAAGAAGTGACCACAGCAACGTTAAGTTATATCAGCCACTATATAAGTGATCTTAGCCACTGAAGAAGGGATCACATCCTCCTTAAAAATATCTCAGCCATTACAAAGGAGTGACCACATCAACGTTTAGTTATATCAGCCACTATATAAGTGATCTTAGCCACTGAAGAAGGGATCACATCCTCCTTAAAAAATATCTCAGCCATTACAAAGGTGCTCTTGGCCACTAACAGTCTCTTACATAATGATCTCGGGTACTACAAAAGTGATCTTTACCACCGACGAAGTCATCACAGCCACTGTAATGGTTATCTTAACCACCAAAAAGGTGATCTTGAAGAAAAAGAAGTTATCACAGCCACTTTAAAAGTTATCTCATCCACCACAAAACTGATCGTGACTACTGAAGAAGTAATCACAGCCTCTTTAAAAATACTCTCAGCCACCAAAGAGTTGAAACTGGTGTCAGCCAAAACAAAAATGATCTATAAATATCACTAAAATGTGTGATATTGTTCACTGAAGAAGTGATCACAGCTACTTTAAAAGTTATATCGACCACTACAAAGGTGATCTTGGCCAAATGAAGAAGTGGCCTCAGCCACTATAAAAGTTTCCTCAGCCACTATATATAGGTGATCTTAGCCACTGAAGAAGTGATCACATCCTCCATAAAAATGATCTCAGCCACTACAAACGTGATTTGGCCTCTAACAAACTGAGGTCAGCCGCTTAAAAAATGAGCTAGGTCCCTACAAAAGTGATTTTGATCACTGAAGAAGTGATCATGGACACTTCAATAATTATCTCAGCCACCACGTTCGAAAGTGATCTTGGCTACTGAAGCAGTCATCACAGACACTTTAAAAGTTATATCTGCCACCACAAAGGTGATGTTGGCCACAAACAAACTTATCTTGGCAACTGGAGAAGTCATGACCGCCACTTTAAAAGTTATCTCATTTATTTTCTTAAAAGCTGGACACGCAGGTATTGTTTTTCAAACGTATTAGATAAATCTTATGATATGTATTTGTGTTCACTAGCCCTCACAGCTAGGGGTAGAAATCTTTAGCTGTTCAGTTATAAACGAGCGAAATATGGTGGCTCTAATGTGCATACTATTTTTTTCCAAAACACACTAGATCACTTCGAAAATGGTTTCACTGTCTTTTTTGACCCTCGAAACATGGGTGTAGACACCCTTGTTGTGCCCTGATCTGTGATATTGACTGAGCTATAAATAGGTATACATTTTTCGGAAATTGTCACGCAAATTTGCATACTAAATTTTCTGAAACACATCAGATCAAACACATCAGATCACTATGAAAATATTGACTGAGCTATAACTAAATATACATTTTCTCAGTAATATTTTGCATACTAAATTGACCCTCAAAACATGGGTCTAGACACCCTTATTGTGCCGTTATCTGTGATATTGAACGAGCTATAACTTAATATGCAATTTTTGGTAATGACGGCTCACACTTGCACAAAAATGGCTTTAGAGACATTTTTTCAGCTTGTTAACATAGCTAGTCGTTTTCTATAGTTTTTTTTCAGGATAAATACACTAATTAGAAGTATATTTCCGAGGATGCACGGGAACCCAATATAGGCTCGTTTGAGAGTTACATATCTGTAATTATATAGCATCCACATCTCCTTCTTGTGCCACTCGAACATACATATGTGTACATTGATCATGTTGTGCTACAGCAGGCCTATGTAAAGTACCCGGCTAAACCAGGCTACTCACATTGCGTGAAGGCCGGCCGCAGTGATCTCCATTTTACCACAGCTGGCTGTGGAAAAAAGACAATGACTATTCCTACCAATAAGACCGAGAGGGGTGTAGGCCATATTCAGCTAGCGCGCTCTGGTGATCACAGTAGAACCATGCCGCTAAGCATGCCGGTCACTGTGTCAGAACATTGCGATGTCATCAGGGTATATGTGAAGGTGGTCTTTGCTAGCTATTTAGGTTGGGGTTGTGACAAAAATCTTGTGATATGTTAGTTTATTTTGATAGATAACGGCTGGAAAATGTGATGATGCGTATTGACTGATTTACCGTAGCTCATGAAACTAACTAGTTTTCTTTGGCGAAAGTTATTAAAGCAGTTTTGTGTTAACCTGGTTTGTGTCAAACTAATAAATGAGAGAAGAGCAAGTGACAGCTTGCCGATCACTAATGGGATTTACCGAGACTCAGGCGTCCCAGCGGGAAGGAGGGGCTTCATCCTGCTATCATGGCGTGGTTTGACGTCACACTGTGTAAAACGCAGTAAATATTACGATTTAACTGTTTAACTGTTATATTAACGGCATATACGGCTGCATGTTCTTTGTGACTTTTTTTCTGCAGATTTCATAATCTAATCTCACATGTTTTTAGTTTTTGCTTGATTTAAATACATTTTTATCACAGCCGAAGTTGTGTCTGGCTGATGCGATTCACAACTTCAAGTGAGTGAAAATTATTCAGATTTAACAAAATGGAGGTCAACAAATTTCCAATCTTGCTGATAAATGTCATATTTTCTCTTTAACAGGTTTTAAAGCTGATATGTATTATGCAAAAAAAATGTAAAAAACAAATATGGACGACACCGGCGGTTAAAGGGTCGTATCTGCCAGATTTCAAACTGTCAGATACCACCCTTTGATACTAAGGGGAATATGAGGAAATGGGAACATAATGCAAGCAGATTCTGAGCCCCGCCATTTCCTCTGCTATTTACCACGCCATATAGCAGGCCGTAAACAGAGAGTGGCACGGTGACAAGATGGGAGTAAATAAGAGGAGGATTTGGTCTGGCTTAGTGCTGCAGGCTGTCCAGAGGGCAGATTCAGAGCTGAACTCTTTATTCACAGGCGATAACCATCAAACAGAGGTCCATACTTTGTCACAATGACAGTCACTGTGACATGGCAAGACACGGTGATTGTCAGCTGACAGCAAAATCTATGCAAATGAATCTGTCAGGAATCCCAATTACAGCGCTGTAGTATTGACAACATTAAAAAACACCTGATCAAATTTGACACTAATTTACAGACGGCACCGCTTGGCCCAATAGGGTTCCAATGTAGCTCACTTTTGTGTCTCATGAAAAATAAATTCACCATGTTTACGATCAATTTACATGTTACAAAACTTTAAAAATCGATAATAGTCATGATGATAGTACATTTTTTTAATAGCCACCACCCCCCCCCCTTCATAAAACAAATATAAACACCATCGGGACAGTTTGTCATAAAATCAATAACGGAAGAAATCATGGGAGACATCACTGAGATTTAATTTCAATAATAATTTTAATAGCATTATATTGCACATATGACCAAATAGTTTACAAACAGCATGTCAGCTCTTTTATTATGACCCAAGTTTAGTACTTTACTCCATTAATTCACAAGCTGCCTTGTGGCTTTGCACGGCAGCATAGGTGACGTGTACTGTGTCTATGTATTGGGAATCGCCCCTGAAGTCTGAGTCACTGACATTTCCTAACCTTATCACTGTTTTTTTTACATTTTATAAGCACATTTACATAGCAGCTTTTGAACATTTCAAAGATAAAACGTGACATAAATCAGCAAGATTTATGTATCGTTGACCCTCATTTTGCCAAATCGTAATAGTTGTCACTCACTTGAATTTGTGAATCGCGTCAGAAAGACACAACTTCAAGTCGGTGAGAAATTCAATATATTAGTTTTGTGGTTACCTTGCTATGACAACCCTGAGAACCATTCCGACTGCTCAATCTCAATGACACTGATTCCAGAAAAGGGTCACTTGAACGCATTGACCCAACGGTGACCTGTTATTGGGCCAACATTTCAAACATCGTCCCAAACAGATGTTGAAAGCAGGTCTGATGTGTCCTTTAGAAGACACTCCTCTATCAATGTGGAGTGTGCCCCTCGGAGGGCAACTGCGCATCAAACATCCCTACCCATGTTCCCGCTAAATACGCCTTGGTGAACGGTTACGACGGTACTATGCTAGTCAGAGTTACATACTTTTACTCGAAGCTACATTATAAGCCAGTACATCACCAACATTAGTTGAGGTAGTTATCATGAGTTTGAAGTAGGGATGTAAATAGCTACTGATTACTTTCTGCTGACATTGGCGATCTAGATATTGTTGAAACTCAGTGAAATAGCATTTGGAATTTAAACTGCATTATATAAGCATATAAATATTAAATATGTTTTCCTTTCCTATATCATGTGGTAACATCAGCGTTTTAACGACTGGCATTCTAAGATTTAAAAATCAAGATTTCATGGACGCTGGCGTCAATGATTTCGGTAAATGTGGATAATCACAATCTGAAAAGTAAATCAGGTATTCTTCAGCCGAAATTAATGGGCTCCCACCCCTTGGTTAAGGTACAAGTATGTGTCATTTAAATTATCCAAGTGTCATACATATTATTATGCCAAAATCTTGTCACTAATGTCATTTCCGTCTTACCAGGTAATCATGCATACATAAGTAAAGTGAAACACATAGTGGTGAAGCATCTTGGCCAAGGACACATGATCAAAATCTGTGGTGGGTGTATGCTTTCAGAATGATAACACTAGTGTGATAGCATTGGTATTTTGTTATATCTTAAACAGTTCATAACTGACGAAAACTACTAACATCATGATTAGTACAGTTTTGGACATTTTGTTTTTGATGTTGTTTACATTTTCTCTTCAATTCATTTGATGTTTAACTAGCATACCATCTGAAAGAAAGAACACACTAAGTACTAAACCTTATAAGTATTGTCACAAGAAAAATAACGATAATCATTTACGAATTGCAATTAAGGTAATCATTTAGGAATTGCTACATTGCACTTCAAATTGTCAGAGTGGTATATGTTTTTCGTTGATCATATTGTTCATATTTCTTTGTCAGTGACTGGGTATGCACAATGGTATCTCAGTTTTATCAACTATATCATAATATATATATATATATTAAACATGGCATGAAAAAGAGAAACAAATGGTGAAATACGTATTAGCTGTTTTAGAATGTTAAAATGTTTTTTTTTTATTCTGTAATTTTGACTAAGGCCTTGCTCACAAAATAAACAACATTACAATATTTGTAGGTAAATTTGTAGCGCCTGTTTTTTCTTTGATTTCTCCGTCGATTATCCCGAATTTTTACACATCAGCTGTAAAAATCGTGTAGTTATAGGCCTATACAGTATTGCATACGTTAAGTCATTTCACATGCTTATAATATATATTACAAGTAAGCGGATACTGCCTTGTGGCTTTGCACGGCAGCATAGGTGACGTGTACTGTGTCTATGTATTGGGAATCGCCCCTGAAGTCTGAGTCACTGACATTTCCTAAATAATCCAATTACATGTACTTGTTCAGCTACATATCCCAGCAAACACAAACCATTTTTATAACATTTATACAATGTTGTGCCAACGTCGAAGACATCAAGTAAACTGTTTTTAAACTGTGTGTGATTCAATTGAATTTGTGGGCTAGTCATGTGTGTGTCTGACAGTACATATCCTAAATATGAAACGCTGCTCCAATATTATTTTAATTATGGATCAGCGACAGACAGAGGAATACATCACCAGGTGTACTCAAAATCTTTTATAACTAAAACAAGCTTCACTACATTAAATTTTGTTATTTACATTGTATGTTCTATTATTTTACTTCAGGAGGGATAGTTAAATTACACAATATTGCTAGTTCCAAAATGGTAATTTCAGTCACAAATTTATTTTGTTCGAATTTTGTTCGAACTACGTTACATAGAACACATTAATTACCATCTCAGTTTTTTGTATCACCACCTATATTCGGACGGCTGTATTATTTTGGCGAAAAAATCAAACAAGGACCCTGTGTCAATTAACATTAATTTCAATATAAAGCGACGAAAAGCTGATCGTTCTGTATAGTAAATCTGATGTTAGCAGCTGAGAAAAGGGAGACGCCAGATTTTTGAACATATCGGACTTTGCTGTGTCAGTGAGGCGATAAAAGGCAAGCTGGCCGCATTAGTATTCAACTTCCAACACACAGAAAACATTGTCCAATATCACACTACCGTTGTCCCAACGTATTCGACGTCTAGCCAACGTTAACCCCACATTGAGACTATGGCTCTGTCAGAGCAGTCCCACTAGCACTTATTACTACCTATGATTTGAATTAGCGTAACTATATCAGGAGCATATGAGCCACACAGAAACTATATTTTTAAAAGCACACTAATTCTGTTCTTAAACAGTTTGCATTCTTGTTTGCTATAGCTGATTTCAAACATGCAAATAAAGTGTTGTTTAATGTGCAGAATTTATGCATATTGACCTTGTATCTTCATCCTTATACTAAATTTGAAATGATTCAATATTTCACAGAACAATGAACATGATAACTGTGGACTGTCATGAATTTGGGCCGGTCCTCCAAGCATGGACCGGGCCGCTATTTCCCAACCCAGAACATCTATAAACCTACTCTGTGGTTGTCAGGCTCAATGACTTGGGAGATTGTCTTTTGGAGGATTGTCTCACCAGAAACAGAGAGGCAGTTAGTATTTAAATACATAAATTGTCTGTGTTTTTGCAATTATTTTGCAGCCTTGAGATGAAATATACGGATTACGGCGTTCACTCATCGGTGTTGGCTCTATCACTAAAGTTAAGCAACGTCGCGCCCGGTTCGTAATTGGATTGGTGACCGCCTGGGACTGTCAGGTGCTGTATGCACTAGGACATGTTGCGTGCAGCGATGTCGTGTCGTGGGGCTCAGAGAACCACGTAAATCAGATGGTTCGCCCTGGGCAGTTTCCATCCAGCGAGACCCCAGATAATCCACAATGTGGTGCGATAGCACTCTGAGCCGCTAGTATCCCAAACTAGGAAATTGTGTTCAGTATATACAAAACAAAAAACATGCGCCTCTGTGTTAGATCCCTGGTAAACATTGTTGGCTGATATTTCTTGCTAATTGCTACTGTCAGATACAATGCACCTCTTGGTTAGTTATCGTTGTAAAGTGGGCGTAGATCATTTTGCATAGTTTTGTCGCGTGATGAAAATTAGTGATTTAGATACTTTGCGTTTTTAACAAATCAAACGAAATCCACAACGGCATGTGTGCTATTTTTCATAAATGTACTGTCCAAAACAATTTGAGGCGCAACAATGTTTTTGACTCTTCTGTACCAGGGATTTATGCCAGATGCTCGTACCAGTCTTGTCCCCTAAAAAATCATAGTCCAAGCGATGTCATTGCACTCATTCTCATTACGTTGATTTCAATGAGCCCCAAAATCGTTAGTTTAGCCTTACTTTCCCGTTTCCGGTTTTTATATACTTGTGATCCACATAGCCTACAGAACAATCTTCCTGGTGGCTACTATATCACAACTGCTCTACAGTAGATTGATGATAGTCTGAGCACACACATGACAGAAATAGCATGCCCGCTAAGATAAGGTCCGCTTTTCTGATAATCTATTTCGCTGCGCAGTCATAACTGATTAATTTACCATTGTGATTTATGTGCGATGCAAAATTTGCGGCTTTCTTTCTCTGCAATACAAAGAATAAACTCTGTCACATGCTAGGTACTGTCACATGATAGGCATTGTAGCCGGTTCAAAGTGGCTGTTAAGAGCGATAAAAAGTTGACAATCTGTAAATTTCGACCATTATAATTATGTTTGAGAGTTATATATCTGTAATTAGCATCCACATTTTCTTCTTGTGCCACTCGAACATACTTACATGTACATTGATCGCGTTGTACAACAGCAGGCCTATGTAAATATGGTCCGTGCTAGTTGTTTAGGTGAGGTTGCGACAAAAGTCGTGTGGTATGCTAGTTTATTTTGATAGAAAAGGACTTGAAAATGTGAGGATGCGTATTGAATGATTCACAGTAGTTCATGAAACTAACTAGTTTTCATTGTAAAAAGTTATTAAAGCAGCCCCGTGTTAACTTGGTTTGTGTCAAACTTTGACAGCTTGCTGATCACTAATGCAATTTGCCGAGTGTCAGGCGTCCCAGCGGGAAGGAGGGCTTCATCCTGCTATTGTCGCTATACAGTTTGCCGTCACATATTGTGTTAATAAAATGCCGTTAATATTACGATACAAAGCTGGTAAAGTTTAACTGTTATATTAACGGCATATACGGTTGCATGTTCTTTTTTTGTGACTTTTTTTTACTGATTTCATAATCTGAATTTCACATGTTTTTAGTTTTTGCTTGATTTAAAATAAAATATTTTTATTACAGCTTAACGCCTTGGAAAAAAATTGATTACATCACTGTAACAGTTACATGTTGAACGATGTATATATACCTAACATCTATTTTATCATCATATCAGCTGTAAAGGGAGTTATTTCCTTGCAAACGTTGTATTAAAATGCAGACGGCCATAGAGTGATGTTTTCATGTATCAAGGGCGCAAATTCAGATAAACAATTCGTTTCAGCTTAAACAGAAAATGTTGGTTGATTTCTGGGTCTTTATATTATTTTATCATAGATGACGTCATGTAACATAATTCATGACAATAAAAGTTAGGTCAGTACTTACGTAACGTCACTTCAGAAATTATTATATAATGGCTTTCTATAATTATGTTTGTATATATTTTAATATTCGACACATACCATGTTTGAAACATCATGCATGACGTCATGAACTTTGTCTTCCCGATTAATGAGTTGACTTTGGTGTAAGCTAGCTTACATTGACTAAATCCAGCAAATACAAAACGTTGCCACAATGCTGGTATTAGCTCTGACATTAGCCTTCTCCAATTCATGTGAAGATTATACTAAAACATAAAGATGTTCTTTATCTATTCTCGAAACAAAATTTGTCCATTCATGCCTTCATCATGTCAACAGGTTGATGTGATGTCCTGGAGTGTAATATTATGTAATATAATAAAATATGGGTTGATAAAAATAAACATAAATATAATTTCAAACACCTTGTTTTCGGTTGTAATAATATCACCTGGCAACGTACAGGTTAATCAAGGTGGACACGTGTAATTGAGTGGTTCAGGGATGACAGAGGCGCCTGGATGAGGGATGGGACTAGATTGTGCAGACAGAACATTCAAAAACAGTCAGTGCAAATGTGGCTCAATGAGGAGACAATCTCGTAGACGTCGTTGGCCCGACGTTGAATAAGCTTTCTCTCTGTCGCTCGCCAGATCCTGAACGATCACATGGACTCTGTGACACTTGACGGGATCCAAGAGGCACGTAATCCCGGGATAAGTCACAACTCTATAAACCCTGCTGCAAAACACGGATCAACCAGTCATCCGTCGCCATCCGTGTATTAGGTTTATGTCTGAAGGCTAATTGGTGCGGTATCCAAGAGGACTCTGGATTGCTGTGTTCTTTGTTTTTTTTATGAACGCTTCCTGCACGTGATACATTCTTTTGGACACAATTACCTGAATAATTTTGTCTAATATTCAGTGATGATCATACTACGTCAGCCCAGCTGTAATCCAACGTCTTTAGAGTTGTCGACCACACCATGTGACAGGACTACAATCTCTCCATACGTGACTGTCTAACATGGACACCCCACTGCAACGTGGTGGATCACCGGTCAAATTGATTTAAATGTCTCCGCAAGTCACCCGCCAAGTCGTACATTAATCATGACCTTACCAAAGGAAGAGTTGTTTGATTCACGGAGATAATAATTTTCATTAAACTGACTCTGTATCTTTTGTAAGTTTGAAAGTTGTTAACAAGTATAATAAAATAATAATACAGTTACATAAATACAAAGTTATTTTATATGATGACATCTATCAATTATATATATAACTCTACCGAAGTGTTGAAGTGTTCTCGTTTGGTCGGAGGTTATTGTTAATATAGTGTTGCATTGGTATTAAAGAGTGCGACCCTTTAATGATAAGGGAAATATATGAAAATGGGCACATAATGCAATCAGATTCTGAACCCCACCATCTTCTCTGCCATTTACCACGCCGGGGGCCGAGCCTGGATGCGGCCTGTCTGTATCACTGTCCTTTTATGCAGATGGGGTTTGTCCCGGATCGGGTCACCTGGAGGTCACCACACGTCTTACATTCTCACAAGCCGCGCTCTCTCTATATTATCACTTCATTAGGACTTGTATCTTAGTTGACACCATTAAACATGACGTTTTTTATCCCAACAGGTGTGTTTTGTGTTATTATTAAGCAGCCCGAGGCGGGCTGCTTACTGTATTCCACACGGTCCGCCGCCGCCGCAGTTATTTTTTCCAAGATAGCTACTAATCTATCAACTTCTGCTTCCTCATACTTCACATAGCCATCACGTATGACTGGGGAATTGTTTTGGTGACATTTTGATCCCCATATCATCAACCCTTTAAATACTGAGGACACTAACGATGAAATGCTCGTTAGCGCATTTCAGGAAAAAGTTGCCATCAGATCTTCTTTTAATTTGGCGTATTTAATCAGCTATATCAGCCAATGACCTGACTAACTTTTGGGATCAAACAATTTCAAAATGGCCGTTTTACGGCCCTTTTGAATTTTGTAATATTAACTTAGCTCAAGAAATGCAAAATGACTGAACCATGAATATAAAATGAAATGAAATGAATCGGGCTTTAGGCCACTTTTGTGCACATATAGGCTAAACTGGGCCAGGAGAACCTCCTGAGGATGGTGAGATGATTGAGATGACACTGTCCTCCAGACACAGGATTCGAAATTCGAGCCCTGGCGGTCTGAGGCCGAGCACGCTACCTCTCGGTCACGGAGGCTCCCCACAATACTAACTTTCACACGTGGATGGGGAAGAAACAATTTTTGTTTCTTTCAAACCGGCGAGACCGGGAACCGAACCCCGGACTCTGGCGTGAAAGGCAGCGGTGCTAACCACTACCCTAGGGCCCCCGCCCACCATGAATATAAAACAAAATGTAATATCTCACACAAGGATAACCCATGACAAATTTCACACTAAAAAATCCAGAATGGTTGCCAGTCGGTCATTTCATTTCTTTTTTTTTTATTCTTTTTTTTTACTATCTCGGAAGTCTTGCATGATAGCTGATCTATGAATTTCTGCTTCTTTATACTTCGCATAGCTATCATATACCACAATTTCAAAATAGTGGTCGAGCGATATCAGAGGACTGCTCTCGTGTTTGTTTCCGAACAACTCTTTCTAGTTTAATAACGACTTCATTAAACACGCCATATAATCAGACCGTAGACAGGAGGTGGCACGGTGACAGGATCGGAGTAACTAATGGGAGGGTTTAGTCCGGCTTAGTGCTGCAGGTGGATCAGAGGGCCGATCCATGAGACCCAGAGCTGAACTCTTTATTCACAGCCGATAGCCATCAAATAGAGGTCCAAACCTACCGTGATAGTCACTGTGACATGGCGACACACAGTGACTGTCAGCTAAACTAGGCTCAGATTGCGGGCTTACTAATAACAAGAACGTTTGATCTTAGTGTGTCATGTCATAACATAAATAGACTTTATTCAAAAATGGACGAAATTCGGTACTATCTCAAAGTATATGTGGATATTTATGGTGTTGTAGAAACGTTTTAGATGAAAATTGTTGTCGATAATTATAATGTGGTACGAAAATATCGAATATGTACTGGCGGTGGCGGTATTTTAATATATGTAAAACAACATCTAAATTATAGAAGGATTCCTGAGTTAGAATTACCAAATATTGAAGCCATTTATATTAAACTTCAATTTAGAAATATAAATATTTTAGTTGGTTTCATATAAAGGCCACCAAATAATAGTTTGGTCAACTATTCTGAATGGCTTATAATTATGGATTTCCTATTAAACAAAAAGTAAACAATACAAAATACAATAAAGTAATTTTATTGGGAGACTTTAATATTGATCTTTTACCAACTGCAGTACAGAAAACGTCGTGGATAAATACATTTCAAAGCTATTATCTAACACAGTTAATTGATGAACCCACCAGAATTACATCGCATAGTAAAACCCTATTAGACCATATTTATGTTTCCGAAGATGTGAATGTTTCCAAATCAGGTTTAATATCTTGGGTTATTAGTGACTACAGCCCTATATATATTACTATTAATAAGTCAAATTATGTAACGAACCACGATAAGATAAAGAATAAACATCGTAAACCGGCTGACGTAGATATTACCACTTTGGGTGCGTGTATCCTAGATACATTAAACTTAATAAATATTAGCGAGGATACAAATGTAAATGATTTGACCTCCTCTTGGACGAGTCGAGTTTTATCTATATTGACCAGTAAGAACCAAACGAATTAAAAAAGAACACCAACCTGGGTGGTCAACGGCCGACATACGAGAGTTAATAAAAGAACGAGATGTTTTTAAATCTATAGCAAGTATTTTGTAAAATACAAGGAATTTTTAAATAAATGCAAGAAGGAAATCAAAAAAGCCAAATCAAAGTATTACATAAACTTAATAGAAACAAATAAAAATAACCAAAATATTATCCCCAAATTTTTTCAAGACCTTGGATCGAAAATTAAACATAGAAAACAATCAACAAGTTAACAGATGACGGAAATGATATAGACAGTCAGAAATCAATAGGTAATGAATTAAATCAACATTTCTCAACTTCGATAGATAAACTTATTGGTCAAAATGAAAATGAGCGATCAAATTTTACGATTTTAGCAAATTTTGTAAATGCTAAACTATCGCCAGGTACCGATTACAACATTCCTCCTATTTCACATGCATTTGTATTCAAATTTCTTTCCTCACTCAAGTCTTCTAAAGCTACCGGCCTGGATGGAATTAGCGCAAAATATTTGAAAATGTTCGCCCCGTACATTACTGACAGCATAGTAAAGTTATGTAATGTTATCATAGCAGAAGGGCAATTTCCTCATAGTTGAAAAATTGCTAGAGTAATCCCCCTGTTTAAAGAGGTTAAAAAGGGATCTGATGTAAATAACTACAGACCAATCTCCATCCTACATATTGTATCGAAGGTTATTGAAAAACATATTGCATTATCTTTTTATGCGTTTTTAAATAAGAATAATTTGCTACACCAAAAACAGTCGTTATAATCACTTTTGGCAAACCGCCTTAGCCCTAATGAATGGCTAGAAGCAATGAATAACGGTGAATTAACTGGTGTTCTGATAGTAGATCTTTCCAAGGCATTTGACTTGGTAGATCAATCATTATTATTACAAAAACTAGAAATATATCGTTGCACTACAAATGTCCCAAATTGGTTTACTCCCTATCTATTTAACCGTAGTCAAAAAGTCGACATAGACGGAATTATCTCTGATCCTGTAGAAAACAAATCTGGTGTTCCCCAAGGCTCTGTCCTGGGGCCTTTGTTTTTCATTTTATTTATAAATACATTAAATTACTTATTGATAATACCCCTAATTGAGCAAATAAGCAATACCAAATTACTTTGCACTCACATAGATAGTTCCTTGACGTGGGATGTTCAGGTATCTCATATAAAATAATAGTGATATATAAATTATGTTGCAGTATATTGGGAAATTGTTCAAAAGAAAATATAAATATAATAGTAAAACTCCAAAAAAGGGCTGCAAGATTAATCTTAGATGCCGACTTTCTCACACCAAGCGCTATTTTATTTAAAGAAATTGAAATGGATCCCGTTTTCTGATAATTGTTAAATACCACCAAGTTAGCTTAGTTTACAAGTGCATTCACAAATTTCTCTTGAATATTTACATCATATGTTTAGCATCAAACTAGATTCAAAGCGTTGTAATTTAAGGTCGTCAAACACAGGTCGCTTAGATGTTTCGACAAAAACATAACAGGAGTTTATCTTTTAATGACCCTAAATTGTGGAATAACCTGGACAGCGAAACAAGACACGCAATTTCTCTTTCTGTTTTCAGTCAAATGTATTTAATTTTGCATCTGGCCTTAACTGTGCTAAACTTACTGAATAGATCGATGTATAAAATATTTATATTATAGTCCTACTATGTGCCCGTACATAGGGGGAAGGTCGGTGGTTCGAGTCCACCTTGGCTTGGGACATTTTTCAGACACTACAAAATTTGCTTTTATCTGGAAAACTGATAAAGTCAGAGTAGTGATATGTCATTTAAATATGTCCATCAACGCATTAATGAATTCTGAAGTGAGCCTTAATGGTTAGGGTCCACCTTGTCGGAAGTGAGCCTCAAAGGTTATTGGGGGACTCTAGACTCTAGAGTTATATATAAAAGTCATATATGAAATAAAAAAATAAGGGCACGTCAAGGGTTCGAACCCAGGACGGTCACCCCCAAAAAATTAGGATGAGGCCTAAGCTGGTTGCTTAACTTGGTTGATTCAGCAGAGTGGTTTGTGCTCGGTACACTCAGTAGGTACGATTAGTCGCATTCGGCCTTAAGGATTATGATGTGGGTGGCAGGATGCTTCACGAATAAGTATAACCCTCAGTGGTACCTTCTGGACAGTGCTAGGGAGCCACGGGTTTACGCCCAACCTGAAGACCCTGGTTCCCACCCCGTTGGTTAGTTAGCCCATAACTAACTAACTAACTAACTAACACTAACTAAAACAACAAACCAACCAACCAACCAACCAACCAACCAACCAACCAACCAACCAACCAACCAACCAACCAACCAACATTAAGCGCAGATATATAGCCAGCCATGTAGTCAGTCGGACATGCAGGGAATGAGCCAGCTTGCAGGAACTCTACACGAGGGAGCAATCGACCGTTCATTCAATCAGAGGTTGCATGCACACGAAAAAACTATGTGAGGGGTCGTTAAAAGCGACTCAGGCGACATAGCCCTTAAAGGGGGAATAACTGGGACTGCTAGTAGTACTGCGCACTGCTCAGTGCTTTCTTTTATGATGTGTAATCAGACTGTCTATTTATAATAAAGACAGATGGTCAGCGTGCCATTCTAGCAAGCAAGAAACATTGAAACAATGCTGGTGTGAGGCTGGTTCACCATTGTAGACGGTGGACCAAGCTCACACCAATATTGTTTCGTGTTTTCTGGGTTTATTCACTGATGTACAGATTAGCAAAGCCAAAAATAGAAACTGCTTGCTGGAAAAGAATAAGCATTCACTGTGTACATGTGTGCTACATCGTGTGGGGTATTTGCGACCTTCTCTTCCAGACCTAGAGGATATGTATTGGTCACCTTGGTATTAAAGTGTCTTATAAAGAATCAAATACGCTTTAATACCAAGGTATATAAACAACTGCACCATAGACAAAATATATCCTGATGACAGTTCTCTAAAACGTTACCACCCACTCGTGGAGAGCACATAATTATCATTCTAAATGGCCTGAGCGAT
Organism: Flabesymbios commensalis; assembly: GCA_964017125.1. Classification (NCBI taxonomy): domain Eukaryota; kingdom Metazoa; phylum Annelida; class Polychaeta; order Terebellida; family Flabelligeridae; genus Flabesymbios; species Flabesymbios commensalis. The sequence continues at coordinate 29,832,907 of OZ024903.1, forward strand.
GTTTTGTGGGATAGAGTACATACATAGAAAAACATTTCCGTTGGTACTCTATTTTTTTGTGTTCTATTTCTTTTTTTAAAGTTTTTTTTGTACGACATTTATTTGCATTACGACTTCGCTGATTGTGTAGTTTTGTTAATATAACAGACACAATAACATAGGATGGTTTAGTTATAATGCCTCTTTTGACAACGTTTAAACTTGTACAGTTCTAAGCTATTCAATTTACATTTTGGTCACTTGAACTTGTATCTCGCTACCGCGATACACAAATTCGAGTGAATGAAATGTATATGATTTGAGAAATTTAAGTCCCCAGAATTTTATATCAGTATTTAGAACTTTAAAACATTTTTTAATTTTCAACATTGGTTATACAGGTGCTAATAAAAGCACAGAATGGCTGCTCTGGTCGACATCAGTGTCCTGTGGGTTAGGCCTTTAACCGCCAAATTATTCAATCTGAATTTTCACCCACCTGAAATTGTCTCGCTGACGCGATCCACAACTTCAAGTGAGTGGAAATTATTCGGATTCGACAAAATGGTAGTCAACTGTTTTCAAATATTGCTGAATGATTTCATATTTTATCTTTACCATGTTTGAAAAGTGGTACGTAATGTGCTAATAAAAAATGAAACCCCGAACATATGCGACACCGGCGGTTAAAGGGTTAATGTGAGAGTGTCATTGATAGGCTGTCTCGTATATAATAACCACGGATGTGATTTCACCAAGAAATATCTTAAAAGTACTCATTTCAATAACAGTACTGATAGCATAAAGCGGTGGAGGTAACTAGGGTTACCATTAGCGAAAGATGGCTGACACGGCTACCGATTCGTTTACATTTTCATACATGTTGTGTACTTTAACGTTCTCATTGGCTCCACCGATTTGTAGGTGAATTAATAATACTTAACTGGAAAAAATGAACATTATGTTATGTTATGAAATTGTCGATAATTTTCTCGTAATCGGCAAACAAAATTTGTTCAATGAGAATGGTAACTGCCAAGTGTGTTGCTGGTAATTTTGCAAGCACTCTTTGCAACTATTCCGGCGCCTACCCAGAAATTTGAGTAAATATTTCAAAAGTTAGACCATTTGACATGTGGTAGAATTTCGAGATTAAAACTGAATAAAATTATTGGGTTTATAGAGGAGCGTCATAATTCAATATTGCTACATGTCAAATGGTCTAACTTTTAAACTACATAACATTTCTTCTTGAAATTTTCAGGGAAGTTGCCGTAAGACTAGAAAATAACTCTTGCAACATTTGATGACAATCCGATGAAAATTGCATGAGTAATTAGCGAAAAGCATGCAACGCAAAAGTGACAAATTTAAAGTGACTTTTACTTTAATGGTAGCTGACAAATTATGTTGCTGGTAACTGATACTTTATTTATTGGAAATTTCCCAATGGTGCATCAGATATACTGCTTATGTTGAATTTTACAATTGCAATTAAGTTAGCATGGTTAGTATTTGTTGGTATATATCATTTCAGTCCGGAATCATTGCCCGAGAAAATCATCGCTCTACACATTTCTGTTATTTAAGTAATGGTAGACTATAGTTTTACAATACATCTTGATACTATTATATTATGTAATGGATTTCAATTGTACCCGGCAAACACAAAACATTGCCACCATCTACGACACCCATCCAACATTAAACAGGTCCGTGATGATTCACTCCACAACAGTAATGTGCTACTTGTAGATCGTCATCTAAGTAATATATATTATCGTACAAAGCCAAAAAGCAGTATCAGTTTATTTTGGCTTCGCAGAGCGGTATATGCTTATCATTAAGGGAATATCGATATAATTGAAATAATATCCATCAATACTGCTCTAATTTTTTCAACAGTAGGCCTATTAGTCGAATTTTTGTTTTTGTTATTTTTATAAATTATGATCAATACTTATGTTATCAGTGTGTATATCTTGCACACATGATGTACTGGATGACACATTACAAAATCATGATAGATCATACAATTTCAGTGTGAGAAAGTGGTTGTTGGATCATAACAGCGAACATTGTGGACACAGATCAAAGCAATTTCACAAACACTTCATTTCAAGAGATTACAAACCAATAATAAATGAAGAGATGTTAAAATATCTTTCAAACGTTTTTCAGAAAACAGATATGTTCTAGTACAAATATCTGCTAGTACAGGTCGTGGCGTTTTGAATAATTATACCAATGTAACCCATACACAAATTCAACTGATGATGATGATATAATATATGCAATAATACCTGGCGTTATTCGCAAGATGAAATATATTGGACATGTACATAATTAAATCGGTTGTAAAAGAAGGCCATAGATAAAGGCATGTTGAACTCTAGTATAGCCCTACATTTAGTTATTTATAATGGAAATGCCTATGAGGGCCTACATAAAAACCCTTTGATAGACAGCAAAATCATCGATTGATCCTAATTCCAGCAAATGTTATACACATGTCTTACTGGGTTATGATTCTGTGATGGCTAATTTGCCGCCGGTTTCGACTACATACACCATAGTTGTTTTAAATGATACAAACATAGTCACATATCGAGCTACTAGTATCTGAAACCTCTATGGTAGACACTAATATATGTTACTTCCAGTAAAGTTATAGACATTTCCTACTCCGAAACCCCCTCCTGAATCTGAATCTAGATAATGCCACCAAGTGATGTGCATAAGAAAATCCTATGGTAGACACCTAAGTCACGAATCTCCTTCTATTCTGACTAAAATGATAACAATGATGTTTGACACGAATTTTGTTTCACCTTGCCAAATGGCGACCGTCTTGAATTTCATCCAAAATAAAATGTCGAGCTACCCTCTAGCCACACAACTAAATCTGGCATACCTGGGAAACCGACGGCATTCACCGAAATGGTGAAGTTCTTTCTATTTTATCGAAAATGTATCAATTTATTGTTTTGACCTTGTACAAATGGCGGCAATCTTGGATTTTATTCGCAATGCAATAACTAAAGTACGTTCTGTCCACACCCCTATGTCATGCATGCTTGGAAACCCTATGGCACACACCAAAGTTATGATTTTGCTTCCATTTTATAAAAAAATATCAATTTACGGTTTCACCTTGCACAAATAGCGCCCATCTTGGATTTTATTAACAATGCAATGTCCTTTCTGCCTACATCACTATTTCAGATATCACTAAAACCCTTATACTACATGTCACACTAAAATCAAGAATCTGAATCTATTCTGTCGAAGATGTTTTCATTTTATTGTTTCATCTTGTACACATGGCGGTCATCTTGGATTTTTCTATTTTCCGGTGTCTTAAGTAGAAATAAATTTTGGGCTCCTAGGCTAACTTTAATCGGGATTGGCCAATGAGCCTTAAAAAAATTGTGCTTTTATCCGCTCGATAACGATGAGCCTACAATTAAATGTTAAACTTCGTACTGACTATTTTTCAAATAATATGTGATTTGTATAGTTCTAAAATAATAGGCCTACATCTAAACACCTCCAGAAAGAAATGTAGATTTTCTACATAAGGCTTTCTGATCAAGCAGAATCTCTCCAATTAACGATAGGTATAACAGGGTGCTTGATAGAGGTGGGCGGGGATGTCACCAAATAATTTATAATACAAATAGTATAGGCCTACTTTAAAAATCACAAGAGACAACTCCGAAATGTTTTTTGACATGTATAGCGATCTGGTGTTTGAAAGTAAGCCCTATTATATTAATGTTGACCCAGTGTTGGTCCACCGCCTACGCCTATGAGTACAGGCATATATATATATGCTTCAAGTAATATGATATATCAGGCCCTCGTAATATATTACATCGTCCTTTCCATACTTAGGCCTACTGTGATACTGTATAATGAAGTAATTAAAATAAAAGTCAGGACGCATCGTCATCAACTTTTCCTGTCAATTAGAAGCGACTGTTCCCACCCACTGAAACCGACAGTTACCACCCACTGAAGTTGCAGCTACCAGTAACAGCTGGAATTGACACATGACAGTTACCATTCTCATTGAACAAATTTAGTTTACCGATTACGAGAAAATGTTGGACAATTTCAGGTTAACATAAAAAAATGTTCATTTTTTTCAGTTAAGTATTATTAATTCACCTACAAATCGGCGGAGCAAAAGAGAACGTTATAGTACACAAAATGTATGAAAATGCAAACGAATCGGTAGCCGTGGCAGCCATCTTTTGCTAATGGTAACTCCAGTTACCTCCACCGCTTAACCAAAGTGAACATGTTATTTTTCGGTTTCTTCTTGCGTATTAAATATTTCTTCTTGTATGTCCATAGACCAGTGTTGCGTTCCTTTGTCTCCTCGCTCCAAATTATATGTACCTGCCCATTGTTTGTGTGCTAGATAGATGCAAACACGTTACAGACGTACAATGTATGCCGAGATAATAACGAGATGCCGAGATTTTATAACGAAGCATTTAATACCTCATTGTAGAACGTTATTATCAAATAAGCAGCATTTTTCATGTTTTTTAATATAGTAACAATATAGTAATATAGTAATTGATTTATTTTTGAAATGTTTACGTAATTGTAACTAAATATCATAATACCTCTTAGGTATAGGACACAAAGGAGTGGCAGCAAACACCTTGACTGATATATAAACTATTTTTAAGTAAAAGAAGATTTTCAATTGCCATTTTCCATGCGATCCTTCTATTCGGAAGATTTTAATTTACCAGAAATCACCAGACCGTCCACGATGCCGCATCTATAAACGTGCAATATAAAATAGAGGTGAATATACTGTATATCGTCTCTCTTTGAGGGTATAGCTTACACTTTGCAAAGTAGGATATGCACCTTTGCAAATCTAGCATACCTTCTAAATATTCCATTTTCAAATGACCTGACTATTTGTTCGTGTTTGTGAAAGCAATATAAATTTAGTCTAAGTCTGTCCTGGTGACTGGCGGTGTACGGTAACGCTAGCTGGCCCATGGACTAGTATGGAGATATCGTTGTCCCTCAGATTATTGACGAGTAGGGCACAGTCCCGACTTCGGGCTTTCTTCTGTCGCGATATTGCCAGATTGTGCAGAAAGCGACGTAAAGCAATATCTATTCACTTTCTGATTATTGCTGGAATATGCATAGATTTTTCATGCGCAGTGGTGAATAAACAGGTTCCCTCATTATTTTGTAATTGTTTGGCTATTTTGAACACCCACCATGATTGCTCCTGTTTATTTGTTTGGTAGCCTCATGATGCAAAATTTGGTATTTTTTGTTCTTTGAATTTAAAGCAAAAGGACCTCGATTCATCCACATACTTCCCCCAGATTATCTTTTTGAATCTTTTCTCTTTGAGTGTTAAAAATGTTCATTTGCAAATCAAGGAAATGTGCATGTATCAAAAATCGCTATAGTAGTTTCTCAACCAACTCAACTGAAGCCTTTTTCGGTGGAACATTCAGGGTCTATTAACCATTCATCCATCATTCACAAAACAAACAGCGCTTGCAGGTTTTAATTAGGTTTCTACGCTTTCCACAGTGTATTGTTTGATACATGGTGTAGCTATTTTATCTCTGGTTTTGGTGTGGGAAACTGATCACAGACAATTGTCACTTACATTTATTTTATGTATACATATCTCAAAATTTATCAACTACTGTGTATATTTTCATAATAACGTGCATGCAAAAATCAATACTATTTTAAACACTGAATCTTATCTTGTCTTACATGATAACTTTGTCAACACCTATAACATGTATAACTGGTGAACAGTTGTTGTTATATTATACTGTTATATATTATTTGTTTGTATAATTTTATTTCACTAATATGGTTGACAGGCCTCGTAGAGGTCGTCGCGACCTGTTCCCGTCAACCAAAGTAAAAAAAAAGTAATCAGCAATCATGTCACCAGTGGCTGGTGTATATGTAAGTACTGTGACACTCACTGATACATCAGTCTATAATACCATCATCATCATCTGCCATAAACATACCTGTGTAAATTCATGGACCTAAATCCATTAATCAATCATTTTGTCAATTCAATTTCAATTAGCTAGAAATCTTTACTAGTGACACGCAAAAAAAATTATGTCTTGTACATACTTTGCATTCCACGAAAAAACACACTTCTATGTGTTCGATCAGTGTTAAAAAAAACCCCCAAAATTTAAACATTTTTTTGTTTCAGCATCACATTGTTTATTTTCTCATTTTTTTAATATTTTATTTGACTTTCCAGTTAAATACAAGCAAAAATGATACAATTTATTTATCATCCATTGATTACTTTGTTTGCAACATGATATCAACTTTGTTTGACGGGAACATTCCAGTGCCCAGGTATTCAGGTCTCAAAGACACATATCGTGTTAAAGTCCAAATTGTGGGGAGCCCTGTGATAGAGAGGTAGCGTAACTATCCTTTCTAGACAAGTTTAGCATGTATATGTAGAAAGTGGCCGAAAGCTTAATTCATTCATTCATTCATTCATTCATTCATTCATTCATTCATTCATTCATTCCTTCATTCATTCATTCATTCATTCATTCATTCATTCATTCATTCACCCATTCATCCATTCATTCATTCATTCATTTATTCATTCATTCATTCATTCATGCATTCATTCATTCATTCATTCCATTCATTCATTCATTCATTCATTCATTTATTCATTCATTCATTTATTTTCATTCATTCATTCATTCATTCATTCATTCATTCATTCATTCATTCATTCATTCATTCATTCGTTCATTTATTCATTCATTTATTCATTCATTTATTCATTTATTCATTTATTCATTTATTCATTTATTCATTTATTCATTTATTCATTTATTCATTTATTCATTTATTCATTTATTCATTTACTCATTCATTCATTTCTTCATTTTTACTTCACTATTATGTAAGAAAAACTTTCCTCGCCCGAAATTATATGTACCTGCTCATTGACCACCGTTATGTACTATTCGTAAGGTTTGGTTTTGTACTTTTTACTAATATTTATTCTCGCTGGATATACATGTATATATTACAAATATTTTGTTTTGTCATTGACGATAACCACGCCTTGTGTGCTACACTATAAAAAAAAATTGTGTCATATAGTATTCGTTCATTGGCCATTAAAATAGCACGCTTCTTGCTTGTTAACATAGAAAACTATATACTGCAGTGCAAAACCGTAATGAAGTGATTGATTACTTGAAAAGTAAGCAGTTACCTCTCTTTAACCCTTAAAGCGCTGACAATTTTTGCATAAACCATGGAGATCAAACAATTCTTTTTTAATTTTAAATCCTCATAAATGTCTTAGTTAGCTCTTTCTGGTTCATTTGAATACCTATTTTATGGGTCTACGATTATTATAAATATGTTTACTCTTACAGGTCCATTCAGCGCGGGGATCGACTTTGGACGTCAGAATCTAACGTCTGTAGACGTTAGATTCTGACGACCAAAGTCGATCCCCGCGCTTAAAGGTTTAACTTTACTGTGCAGCATAGAGCAACAAAGATGTTGACAGCGTGTGTATGTATAATTAGTTCATAGGTTATCTGATAATCGTTTAATTGGAGGCCAGTCCATTTCTCGTGATCTGTCACGTACAATGTAAAATTATTGTAAGCGAGATACAATTACCTTATTGTTTTGGTACATAAATAATAGGACGTATGTCAAAATATATTTATGTGGATCCGCGAGGTAGCTGTTGATCTATTGAGCAATAATTGAAAATGAAATGAAATGAATCGGGCTATAGGCCACCTTTGTGCACATATAGGCTAAACTGGGCCAGGAGAACCTCCTGAGGATGGTGAGATGATTGAGATGACACTGTCCTCCAGACACAGGATTGAGCAATAATGGGTTAGACAACTCGTTGACGAGATAGGTTGAACAAACTGGTGAATGAATTGAACTTGCCGAGTTAGCGTGCGAGCTGATGATTGATTGAACGATCGATTAATTTATTGATCGACTTTTTGATCGATTAATTAATTAATTTATTTATTTATTGTTTGATCGATTGATTGATTGATTGATTGATTGATTGATTAATTGATTGATTGATTGATTGATTGATTGATTGAGTGAGTGAGTGAGTGAGTGAGTGCGTGCTTGCGTGCGTGCGTGAGTGAGTGAGTGAGTGAGTGAGTGAGTGAGTGAGTGAGTGAGTGAGTGAGTGAGTGAGTGAGTGAGTGAGTGAGTGAGTGAGTGAGTGAGTGAGTGAGTGAGTGAGTGAGTGAGTGAGTGAGTGAGTGAGTGAGTGAGTGAGTGAGTGAGTGAGTGAGTGAGTGAGTGAGTGAGTGAGTGAGTGAGTGAGTGAGTGAGTGAGTGAGTGAGTGAGTGAGTGAGTGAGTGAGTGAGTGAGTGAGTGAGTGAGTGAGTGAGTGAGTGAGTGAGTGAGTGAGTGATGTTGATGCTCATTATTTTGTTTTCAGAAACATTAGCATAAATTTGTGAGTACAATTTTTGCAATTCATCCCAATGATGACTACGTCGTGCCACATTATCAGAGTAAAAAATCACACTGAGATACAGGAACGAACCATGTATTAGCTATACATTTGCAAGAAACTGGTCGGAAGAAATCCTTTGCCAGGCATGATATTGATTTACCAAACAAAATCCAAAAAACATATATAGAGAAGTAGTGTAATATTGATTTGGAGGCCACTGTGGGATTGTTTTTGTGCGTTTTGTTTGGACACTACGCATGACTAGCTGTGGTTTACACTCGATTTTTCAATCATCTACACCCAGCCACACATTCCACCCTTGTCCCGCTTGGCCCGAATACACAATGCATTTTCAATCCAACTGAAATTGACATTGATTGATAATGCTGTTTGTGGTGAATGCTGGGTGATTAAATTATGCGATTTGGAAGATGCATGTTTTAGTCCTGCTTCACATGAAAGAAAAATAATAATATTAAAGCTCATAAAGATGGAAAATGTTTCAGAAATTCCGGCTTCGAATCAATGAAAAGGAGAAACAAGCAAATTAGCAAGTCAGGGTTAAGGCAGATTTATTTATTTGACTGTCCAGTAGAAAACCTGCAAAAAAGTGGTACAATATCATTAATATTTATTGAGTAAAAAATTAAACATGCTACCAACTTTGATTGACGGGAACAGGTCGAGACGACCTCTACGAAACCTGTCAATCATATAAGTGAGTTAAAATTATATACTAAAACAATATATAACAGTATAATATAAAGCCATCTGTTGACCAGTCATAGGCGTTGATATAGTTATCATGTAAGACAAAGTAGAATTTAGGGTAGTTTAAAGTAGGCTTAGTTAATTTTAGTGTAGGCCTAGGGCCTACATGTTATTTTGAAAATATACACAGTACGTTATAAATTGTGTGATATGTAGGCCTATACACACAAAAAAGATAACTGACGAAAATTGCAGGTCATCAGTTTCCTACACCAAACCAAAATTAATTGATTGTATAGCTTGGAAAACATGCATAGCTACAACAACTGTAGTTTTGATAATTAATAATATAATAATGAACGATCCTAGTCATTTGCTCAGCAGGATTGTAAAATTTCGAATAATCAATTAATCATACTATAACCAACCACAATATATCACACAACTGTGATCTCCTATACTTGCATCTTGAAATAGTAGCATGATATATCCTTCTACGAAATAATAAATGTTAATTCAGAGATAAAGTAATAGTATGAAGATATAAAAACAATGGTAGAAACTATATGATATACATGTATAGCCCAGGTTAACGGGCTTTTAATTATTGGCTCAATTAATTGATTGTATAGCTTGGAAAACATGCATGGCTACAACAACTGTAGTTGTGATAATTAATAACATAATAATGAACGATCCTAGTCATTTGCTCAGCAGGAATGTAAAATTTTGAATAATCAATTAATCATACTATAACCAACCACAATATATCACATAACTGTGATCTCTTATACTTGCATCTTGAAATAGTAGCATGATATATCCTTCTACGAAATAATAAATGTTAATTCACAAAAAAAAATCTGAGCTGATAGATTGGACGACATCCAGTGACACCTGATATATCAAAGTCTAGCCAGTGTATGAGACACAGTTTGTTTTCTTGGATATTAATGACCTCATCACACAGTACGACGTCTTGGCATTAAGTGGTGGTATCTGTCACTTTGTAAAGTGGCAGATACCACTCTTTATTGCCATATGGTGATTTAATCTCACACAATCTTTGACGCGTCAGACCACTAGCGCTGTGTGATCTATCAACAATTAACAAACGCGACGGACGGATATATTTATGTTACCTTTAGTCGCCAGAACTAGATTTTGTGCGTTGTCCTCATAGTGGGGATGCTTGTGTTCATAAAAAAAGTCCCGTCGGATTTTGATGGTTAAAATATGCCACCTATATGAAAATGTTCAGAATAGAACACAGAATAAGAAAAAGTTTGATGGAGCTCGCAAATCGGTGTCGAAACCCTATTTTCAGGCAAAATTCAAAATGGCCGCCATGGAATCAATAGGTTATCATATCTTTATCAATAATCGAGATAGAGACAAGATTCTTTCACCAAACCATATGTTTTCGGTATCAAGGAATGCAATAAAACAACCATTACATGTATTCGACATCATTATCATGTAAAATTTAAAATGGCCGCCATGAAATCACTGAAGTTAGCATGTCTTCGTCAATAATTAAGATAGAGCCTAGCTTATATCACCAAACCATTTGTTTTTTAGTATCAAAGGATGCGATAGACACACGATACCTCTCCACGACATCATTACATGCTTAATACACAATATAACCCTCTTATCAAGTCTTTCAAAATGGCCGCCAATTAAAAAAGAAAAAAACGGGTAAAAACGTTGCATAGGTACTTTTTATCGCTAAAAAACATTGTTCACCTGGCATCTAGCCTATGTGCAACACAGCACCACAAAATAAGTGATATGATCAGATAAAAGCTAGAAAAAAATAGTTATGATCATCTAAGATGGCCGCTATATTAAGAACAACTTCCCCGATCTAATCTACATCACTCTCACTATCACTGTCCTGAGAGACGGGTAAATTTTGACATTCAATGTCACTGTCTGCGCAACCACATAGATCTGTGCAGTTGAGTTTGTTGGCTCTACACTTGACACCTGCTCGAAGAGCAGTGCATTTGTTTGCACCCACACTTAATTAAGTAGATAACGGCATCAGGAGCAGGGGGGCAGAGAGGTAGTTACTGGTTGAAAGCAGCCATCAATACGGTCCCGACCATATTGTTCAGGATCAGGTAGTTCTGGACGTGCCACAATGTCATTGTGCCACACCATGTTCTGATAGTGCACACGGAGCAGCGACGGTACCAGGGCAGCTCTGGTTGAGGGTAGCCCTCCTGCTTGGGCTTGTTTTTTCTGAACAACCACCATCTCGCTTCACCTACATTTGTAATTTCTGATTGTGGCACATACAGTTTGCAAACGTATTCTTCTAGTGCACGCTTCTGATGGCATGACTGTTGCTTCAATGTCAATAAATGCGTCCACAATAGTGTCCTTTGCAGTTTCAAAAACTTTCCACTTCGTTTGTTTCCCTTTTCCTGAAAACCTGCCAGTGATATCTGAACCTGACATCGCATGAAAACCAGGGAGAGCTGCAGCACGTCTAGGACCAAGTGCTATGTAGATTGGTTTCAGTGATTTCATGTTTGCCTGTCCAGACAATTCTAACTCGGGCAACATGTCTTTCTGATCATGTCTTTGATGAACTGCCATAACAGTCCCATGTAAACTGTTTTTTTTCCACTGGGAATGTCTTCCGCAAAATCTATATTGTCCACTGCATAGAATATGTGTCGCCCCAGCACAACATTGGCAGGAATAAAGACATCATCATTTCGTTCCATTCGCTCCAGAGCTGTCATAGCTAGTTGAGTTTCTAATCGGAGAAGGCGATCATACTCCACAGATGCACCAAAACCGTGAAGAAGATCAATGACCTTTTTGCTCCGAATAGCTTGGCGAATTGCCACACCAATGGCAAGTTCATTTGGCATTTCTCTGCTCTTTCTGATCACTGCGGACTTATAGCTTGCTTGACGGTCAGATATTGTCATTGAGATGGTGCTCTGTGCAAGGCTCCTGGCATGTTTGTTCACTGTTGCAGCTTTGACCTCAGAGGATATTGTATTTTTTGTCCCTTGCAATACCCAGCGGAAGAAGGTATATATTTCCACTGGGAGTTGGGAATCACTTATGTCAGTCAAAGATCCACGGAATTTCCAAGACTCAGTCTATTTTATCAATGTACGGAGTATTATTGAAGCGTCAAATAGTGTCTTCATGTCTGCTGCTACAGTGTTCATTTGTGAGTCAAATTTGTTCTGCATTGCTACATCTCATCTATTCAGCTTCAATTAGCATTTTAACTTTCTTACGGCTACAGTCAGGATGGCGTACACAGTTTGAAGTACGGATATTTATGTATGTTGCATGTGAGTCTGCCATGCTAAGAACCATGCCATCACGTGAAGTTTCTTCTACCAAGCTGATAAACTCAATATCAGCGGCCACTTCATCTGCTGTTTCACGTTCCTCACATTCAGGCTCCACTTTTCTCAGAACATGTGTACCATTATGTGACCAACATTTGTTGTGGTACTGAACATCTATGGCATGCGCATCAGTTGGATTTAGTGCTGTGTTGAGTTTAACCCGGTATGCTTCGTTTTTGCTTTTTTCAATTGCTGAATGTAAATGAAGACTGGCACCTGTTGTACGACAGCTGGAGAGTGGATCTCGTCTAGTACCAATTTTATCACAAAAGAAGCATACATCAGAATTGTATGGGGCAAATTGTGAACGAGTGAAACTACTTGAGCTAGCAGAAGAGAAAGGTCTTGGCAACTTGGAGGATTCTGTTATTTGCTTCTCATATGACTTACGTGCCCACTGCATTGTGTTCACTTGAGTAGCATTAAGATAGCATGTCCTGTGCCATGTTGCACCTTTGTTAATTAATTCATCAACTGTAATGTCAGAAATACGCCTGCAAATCTCTGGATAGAAATTGTATGCATACTTGCCCAAGGTTCTGATGCAACAGTCTCGTGGGATCTTGGTTTGCCAATCAGGCTTTCCTGTGTTTCTGCTTCTTGGCATAATAAGCACAATTTAAAATCAGTGTCATGTCTAGGCACTTTCGCTCTAAGTGAAGCCATTTCTATGCTTCCACTATTAAATTGTTCAAACGTTACAGCTAACCCATATACATGTAAAAACCTTTCAAATTCGATGAGACTATCACCATAACCATAATACAATCATTTGTAGGCATTGATGTCTAGCTGCGAGCTTCAGACTACACCCAAGTAAATATAAATATGCAGGCCTGGATGGGGTTTATGACGTCATAAATAACAGTCAATTTTGCCAGGCATGTGTGACACTCCAACAAGCAATGAGTCATAATAAGCAGGTTCTAATTCTCTAATATAATTATATGTTTTTGCCAGATTTTTGAGCTTAAAAAATGTCATATCTCTGCTAATATTGACCACACTTACTTCCTTTTTGTATCAGTTAGATCATTATTATGTTCACATAATAGCAAGAGTACATTAGTACAGTTTCTTATAAGTGGCAGTTACTACTCATTTTATCATGGAGAACGACTGAAAAAATGAGCTGAAAAAAACAACAACAAAATTAAGCCCTAGTCTCAAACATTCAGGAAGTTACGATAATTTTCGTGCTGATGTCATGGCGGCCATTTTAAATTTTGTATGATAGGGCCTACATGTAATAATGTCGTGTCTTTCGCATCTCTTGATTCCGGAAACATATTGTTTGGTGAAATAAACTCGTCTCTATCCCAATTATTGACGAAGACATGCTAACTTCTGTGATTTCATGGCGGCCATTTTGAAGTTTACGTTATAATGATGTCGAATGATTATATTGTTGGTTTTATTGCATTCCTTGATACCGAAAACATATGGTTTGGTGAAATAATCTTGTCTCTATCTCAATTATTGATGAAGATAGGATAACTTTAGTGATTTCATGGCGGCCATTTTGAATTTTGCCTGACACCTATTTGCGAGCTCCATCAAACTTGTTCTTATCCAGTGGTCCATTCTGAACATTCTGATATAGGGGACATATTTTAACCATTAAATTCCCACGGAATTACACATGCTCTTGTACTATCACGCCGCTGTCCACATGCCGCTCCACTAACACTAAATCAACGACATTGACGTTGATTCAACGTTTAAAAAGCGTAGTCTGATACCAAGCTGCCCAATTTTTTTATGTTTCAAATGTGGTATTTAATGGCAATTCTAGAAGAACCATCTAGAAGAACCATCTTTTGGATTGTGACAGATGCCATCTGATCCAGGACCTTGTATATTGACTAATTCCCACCGTGCCAACACGGATTGTCCGAGAGTTATCATTACAATTAATTCAATCGTTTTTGAAATCGCGGCTAGTTGCTTTTCTTTCGTGTAACGATGATAAAAGCATATTAATTTTCATCTATTTAAAGTTGTAGATCGTGGGGATTTAAGAAGTCTGAAATGTCACACGAATACGAATCCATTATTAATCACGATAATGATATGTTTAAAGTTAAATCAATGGTATATAATATATACCCTGCTGGCTGCGATAGATAAGAACAATATTTCAGTGATAGATAATTAGACTACTTTGCAGATAATATAACATTTATAAGTTATAAGTAAGGTTATGGGTTATTACATTTCTCTCACCCGAGTTTGCTTTTGAAACTAGGACCGCAACAATGGACATCATTCAGTGTTCCATGGTTTAGCCTTTGCAGCGCCGGATTCGTCTTTAGACATCAGAATCTGACGTCTATAAACGTCAGATTCTAAAGTCAAATCCCGCACTGGAAGAATTAAAAACATTATAATGGCAGTACTCCTATAACATATTGTAGGTATTCAAATGAGGCGGAGTGAGCTAACTAAGATATTTTGTGATGATTTAAAATGGAAAAAACATCTTCGGTCTCCATGGCTTAAACACACATATTTCAGCGTCGTAAGGGTTAAACTGGGGTGGGGGGTCAAACACATTACCAAAGGCTCACCACAAAGGCATATCACTTGGAGCAGTTAGTGTCCCAAGTGGAAGGAGAAAAACAGAAGTTTCTGTCAGAATTTGATTTATTTTCCCTTATCAGGTGAAGCGGCATTATTACGTGTCTATCAAATACCACATGTCCATCTGTTTCCATGACAAATCAGACAGCCAATATGTTTCACCTCCGGATAATTGTGAAATTATATAGATACAGAAGAACAGAATGACACATTTTGCAAGATGATAAAACATCTCGATGATCGATCACATGGGCTGCGTGATCGATCATCCTATCTAGGGAGCTTATATCACGCAATCAGTTTTTTAGTGTAGTATAATATAATTTTTCCGTAGAATCAGTAAAATATTACTTTTAGCTCGTCTGCTAAAGAAGATGGCTACACTGAAGAACGGATGGGTCCGAACTATTCGATAAAAATTGTTTTTAAAAAGGATATTACATAATCATTTAGTTGCTAGTTACAAATATTGTCCTTTGAATGACGCTGATCACAATGGTACATGCTATATTATTTTTTTGTCAACTTAGTGTCTACACCTCTTATTGCGCGGCATTGTATCAAGTCACCGTGATTAAACGAGGTATTTTGATAAGTTGAATAAGAGACAGAGATAGATCTGGGAGGGTTGTACAATAAGAAATTAACTGTATGTCTCGCTTTTTTACATGAAACTGCAGTTCAGAAGATATTGAACAAAAATGCCTGACTGCATATAATTATGTCAGTGTTGGTGTTTTGTTTTCGTGGAGAAAAATTGTGAAATGTAGATGTATTTGGGGATTTTTTGCTCCATTAACATAAATTATTAAGGATTCGGCTAAGCAACAGGACCAACTTCTGCATCAAATGCAATGTACATACGTGTATTGAAAGGAAACGTGGTGGAAAGTTGGACCATGATTCTATGGAAAAAAATTTGTCTGGGAAGAAAAAGCTTCCCATACACCTGTACACAACGTTTTTATCCCCTGCCCGTAGGGGAAGAGGGATTTTAGTCGCGCCAGGATTCTGGTCCGGCGTCACGTTTTCTTGTGGGTGCAAAAACTCAAAAACAACTGGACAATTTTTTTTGAAATTTTAACATGACATCACTTGCAACATTGGGATGTGCAAGTGAGATGCTACGGAAATTCAAATTTCACTATCACATTCCCCACCATATGGAGATGTGCAGGTGACTTTTTCAAGGTTTTACTGTAATTCGAAATGGCCGCCACAGATCAACTTCCATTTTTTGGTGGGCGCAAAAACTCAAAAATTTAGTTTGGTCAATTTTGTTTAAATTTTAACATCACATTCCTAGCAACTTGTAGATGTGCAATTGATTTTTAAAGATGCTACCAAAATTCAAAATGGCCGCCAGAAGTCAACTCCAAATTTTTTTGTGGGCGCAAAAACTTTACAACTTAGTGTCAGAAATTATTCAAATTTTACAATCACATTCCCCACAATATGGAGATGTGCAGGTGATTTTTGAAGGTTTTGCTGAAATTCAAAATGGCCGCCACGGATCAAATTCAATTTTTTTGAGGTTGCAAGAACTTAGTCGTAAATTTTACAATCACATTCCTCACGATATGGAGATGTGCATGTGATTTTTTCAAGGTTTTACGGTAATTCAAAATAAAATGGCCGTCATGCTTGAGCTTCGTAATTGTTTTGTTGGCGCAAAAACGCAAAAAATATAAAGTCAGAAATAATGTGCAGGTGATTTTACTGAAATTTAAAATGGCCACCACAAGTCGCCTTTCTAAATATTTGTGACCGCAATAACTCTTACCTAATTTATGGCGGGGGATGATATAGGACTTTAGTCCTCTTGTTTGGAGGTAGGGCTGTGTGGCACTTACATTCTTACGGTGGGATTATAAGTGCAAACCACAAAAGTGATTTAATCGGCTAATTAACTGGAATAAAACGACTGTAGCGATGGAAGGGTTAAATACTTCGTAAAGACAGTCAAATCAGTATTAGAACGATACAAAATTGATATGCTGTTTGATTAAACACATGGTATTATTTTTACCATGTTTATAAAGGCCTACGTACAAATAGTTACTATTTCGTGACAAAGGAGCTGGGAGAGATGATTAATTATCTAGGTAACAACTACACCCACTAATTTCATATGTTATCTGCCCTTTTTCTCAAGCACGAACAGTATGATTAGGGCAACGTCATGTTAATTATTGTCCTGATAAGGTCATATAATATATAATAATATAATAATAGACATGTCCCAAATTTAATTTTATAATTCTCTGAGCATCTACGACAACGTATTTATCAATTCCTGTGACTATTTATTTAGCTTCAAAGCTTATTCATCCTTAAAGTAGCGATTGTATTAATTTTTAGTCATACATTTTGATTAACTTATATCGTGGAATGAACATATCCACACAATATGAAGTAAAATCACAAAATAACTATTGGAATCCTAATTAAGTTAAAACATTAAATTACTCATAACATTGTATTGACCATATACAACATTTCGATTTTACCACACAATAATTTTGATATTTTGTCATAGAGGTTCATATCAGATATTAAAACTTCAGAAGACAACGGTTTGTATTATAACCATCAGTAAATTTAATGCCCAAAGGGATCCTATTTTTTAAAGATTGAATATTTTAAAAGTATATTCCTTGTACCAGATGAAATTGAAACATAAAATCTAGTATAGATATTTTAATATATTTGAAAGACCGTTTTCGTATATTCATAATCATCACACAATAAATCGTAATTTATTATGCACAGGTATGTTGCATAATATACAATATTATATTAAAAAGTATTTTATTAAAAGTTATTCTGATTCTTGTGATATTTTCAACTGTTACTTATGTTTGTCATCAGTAATTATTGTTTTTGTGTGGTTTTGTGCCTTACTTTTTGGTCTTATATTATTCGATATGAACGGGTGTATCTTCCACTCTACTAAGTGGCAGATACACCCGTTCACGTCCAAGAATAGGATGCATAATCTTTACTAATCATATTGTAATATAATCTCTATTAATCATATTCTAAAATAATCATTATTTAATCATATGTATTAGCTTTAAAAATAGCAGAGCATTAATTAAAAATGTTTATCATTATAGATAAAATATTGCATATATGTATTTTTCAAATTTACTTTCATAATCAAACATCTGCATGTCAAGTGGTCCATGTGATAGCGACATTTAAATATCTTAACATGGACCATCCTTGACCAACATATAAAATGTTATTTATGACTATATTTTCTGTTTTGATTGGTCAAAATAAATTATTCCCGTCTGTCTGTCTAGGCAGCAACAGCTTATTGTAGCACCTCAGCACCAATAAAAAATACATGTATTTGACACATACATCACTTATAAAGAAAAATATAACTTCAAAATTCAGTATGCTCTACTGTGCATATTGTCGCATACGTGGGACAGTGAAAATGAGTACGCGTTTAACGCATATCTGGTATACAGTATCCTTTGATATTTTTATTTTTTGACTATCATTGAATATATTGTACACCCACCGTTGATGGCGGGCCATGCCCTCAAAATACTTTTAAAATAGTAGAATATAACGCTTTGTTATGCACGCCAAACTTGGACACTGTCTTAAACTTCGAAACAATATTTTTGATATATCACTATAATATGTTCTAAAAATAAACCATGGCAATTTGGTGTTTGAAGATGAAGAGGTGTCTCACATATGGGACTGTATGCATAAATTAAATTAATTAACTGATTAAGGGGTATAATATGATATGTAGACCGTCATATCTTAAGAAGTTAGGTTTTGGAAAGTAGGCTAATAGACCTAGATGTTGTAGTATGAAACATATCATTACTTTAACTGTAACACTGATTATACTTCATTTGGATATGTTCGTAAAAAAACTATATATGAATGCCATTAACATAATTAGTTTTATGTATAAAAGCCGAAACTGACGTGTGTGAAAAAATCCCATAGTAACTGTTGTTTAATATATAGCGCCGTTATTTGTCCCTATATAATATTCTGTAAAGAAAAAGCGCATATTTTGTACTGAGAAAATATGATGATGACCATGGAAATTTTTTTTGCAGCTGAACAATTTTGAACCTATTTAAATAAAGAAGGGACCACCACCTATACACATAAAATCATGCACATACATGTGTAGGTTTGCGACCCCTCTCACAGTCGGATATAAATCCAGGCCGCTGATACAGTTCAGAACAGATAAACCTCGTCTCACACCCTAAGCGTCTTCCCAACAGACTTATATTATGGCTATGCGTTGAGGGTTATGTTTGTCCTTCTCGAATTCAGGCTTATTCAGGCTTAGTCGCTGATACTGCTCGGAGCAGTAATATGGAAAAAATGTTCTCCAAAAATATGAATAAAACTGCATAGTGCACCTGATTACAACAACTAAATACGGTAATGAGCATGACAAGAGTGCTAGGGCTCAAATGTATGTCACTTG
The DNA here is from genome assembly GCA_964017125.1 of Flabesymbios commensalis. NCBI lineage: Eukaryota > Metazoa > Annelida > Polychaeta > Terebellida > Flabelligeridae > Flabesymbios > Flabesymbios commensalis. Next base: position 29,852,577 of record OZ024903.1, read on the forward strand.
CTAAGAGATCTACTATTATTGTGTCGTCGTTTTAAGTCTGATTTCAACGTCGTGATAACACAATAACCGACAAGAAAAACACGTATTTTAATTGTTTATTCTGCAATACATGTATGTTCCATGGTGTCGTCTGCTGCTACTGAACTGAGTGGTATTAAAGATGCATAATACACACTGCATTTATGCTGGTAGAAAATGTGTGACATTTTGCTGAACACCACATTGCTGTATTGGCATACGTTTATCATTTGGAGGTTTTCCTCACTGGAAGTTGTTAGTAAAACCCAATGGATGGGTAAGAAATATTGTAGAAGTTGAAATTTAAGTTCATCCATCTTCTAAATGCGAGATCCGGGCTCCGCAATAAATCGCCACCCCGGATATGAAAGGGTGCATCTGACACTATACAAAGTAGCAGATACACCCTTTCATATCCAAGGGACGATATATATCCAGGTCGGATACTTACTGCTACAATTCTTAGAGATGACAAGATAATGTAAATATACAAGGTAAAAGGATTACCTTAGTTGAATATTGTCCAAAACTCAACTCTCTTCATTATCAAGAGAACACACATAACAAGTCACATGGAAAAAATGTTGGTTTGGTATTGGGCCAGTGTCGTAGACGGTGGACGAACATCAAACGGATCATTGTTTTTAAATATTGACCAAAACACACCAGAACACACGTAACCCATGAAACAAGACATAAGGAAAAATGTTGGTTGGCAACATCAAACCAATTTTGAGTCAACGTCTCGTGTCTTCTAGGAAATATTGTTACTCAAAATGGGTTGGTATGATATATCAGAAACGACCGCGTAATTGCAAACAACAGTGACTATTTACTTTTCAAGTATGCAGAAGCTGCCGTTTGTCATTTGCTTTACGACAATCTGGTGCCACTCCGATTTACATAGATAATACCATACTCATCCACGCACCCCTAAATGATAGTACGATGATTAGACATACTAGAATCTTACACGTAATCTCGGAAGAAACACCTGGAAAGCCCTCACAAAATTTGTAGATTGGAGATATTGCACTTTTCCCATTCATAATTCTGCAATACAACGGAAAACAGTAGAATTAGCTTGAAGCAGATGGGTCACTTTGCTTCACTGAACCATACTATTTACATTGCGGTAGACCCCACTCCTGTAGACTCTGATCATGCATGTGTATGCGTGTGTGCTCACAATGTTTACTAAGCAGATCATGCCGGCCCACCTACTTTAATATTATTGTTTACTTTCGCACAATAGAATTGTACTTATCACACGACAGATAACGTTCTCGTAGGCCTGATATAAATATACCTGGCATATAATATGCATGCTGTGTCAAATTACATTCAATCTACTCACCATAGTGTCAATCTACACCATTTTAGCTGAGGGGAGTGAATCTCGTAACGTGCAATAACCCTCTGCCTGCTGATCATAGCAATAGTCGTTTTTAATCAGTTTTATTAGCCGATTAAACCACTGTTATTGTGAATGAAATGAGTATTTAATATCAAGATTTACAAATATTTGGTGTCAAATCAAACAAATATTAGTAATTTTCAGTCTCTTGAAGTTGTGGATCGCGGTAGCGAGACACAACTTTAAATGGGTGAAAATGTACATTGTTTCCCTTAGCAGGACAAGGGTTAACAAACATGTTTTATGTTTAAAATACTTTTACTTTAATTATCATAGTTAAACAAGCAACGGAAAAGGTCATTATCATTCTACGAGTATCTGCACATTATACAGCATTGATTTTTTCTGATCCCTAGAGATTGAAGGGTCATATGTTTAATTTATGGCGACGAGGACATTTTCATCCCGAGAGGTCGATCATATAGATTACTTTATTAGCGGGAATGTCATTTGCTCATTATACGATGTACTCTCATTAGAATGTTTGCCTCGGAAACGACTGTGCCATTCGACAGAATTTAGCACTTGTGCTGCCCTGAGCAAATAGTAGAGCTGAAATATCATGTGTCTGGTTAACAGGACATCGCAGCTGCGGACCAGTCACCATAGTAGAATGTAGATAGCTTCCAGCATGTCCAATAAACCTCCTCAGTGACATTTCCCGTCAAGTCTACAACTATAATGTCACTGACCCAGTTTATCGGCGAATCAGGATGGACCACCTGTTCATGTGCTAAATTTAGATATGATAGACTGTGACACAAGACATTGACACATTGTTGTATCACTGAGGCCCACTGTCTACAACGCCAACCCAACATTGATACATCATGTCTCATGTTTACCGGGATGTGTTGAGTGTTTGCAGGATAAAGTATTGTTTGAGTTGGCAGCTTGCAAAACCTACAAAAGCCTTGTTGATTATTCACACTGGTGTGAAGTTTACTACAAAGCGTTGGTTCAACGTTGGGCTATCGAGCTCTGAGGACGAATGTGGTTGATTTAATCTGTTTTACTGGCCCATCAAATCACTGTTAATAGAGAATAAACTTTAAGCCCTCACGATGCATTAAAGCATCATTTTACATCCCTGAAAACAGACTGATTTTCCTACAACAAAAGGTTTTAGAATGAAAATTTCCATGAAACTGGTTTACCAATACAATGCAGTTTTCTTTAATTTTCCATTCACTTCAAATCATCTTCATCCACTACAAGTCGAGAATTGCGACAGCAATTCGCGGCTTGTAGTGGATGAAGATGACAATGGGATATTCAGGGATGAAAGGGTTGAACATAAAGCCTAGTAAATGTTTCGTCACAAATTGAACGAATAATTTATAAGTAATATTCACACATTTCAATTTATTGACTACGCAGATACTGCATGTGTTATATTCTGCACTCAGTAACATTTTACCAAATTTATCTCAGATGTCTCGCTATTATAGGTTAGAATATCACATTTGAAACAGTTTGTGACATGCACATGACACCCATTAGAGATAATTGGTCGATTGTATAGTATTCTGCTATCTCTCGCACCTAAAGAAATTTAACCGTCTGGAATTCTTACACATTTAGTATTAGTAGTGTATTGTAAGAATGAAATGAATCAGGCTTTAGGCCACCTTTGTGCACATATAGGCTAAACTGGGCCAGGAGAACCCCCTGAGGGTGATGAGATGAATGAGATGACACTGTCCTCCAGACACAGGATTCGAAATTCGAGCCCTGGCGGTCTGAGGCCGAGCACGCTACCTCTCGGTCACGGAGGCTCCCCACAATACTGACTTTCACACGTGGATGGGGAAGAAGCAGTTTCTTGTTTCTTTCAAACCGCCGAGACCGGGAACCGAACTCCGAACTCTGGCGTGAAAGGCAGCGGTGCTAACCACTACCCTACGGCCCCCGCCCAGTAGTGTATTGTATGTCGAGTATATGATGAGGGGAAATATTTAAATAAATAACTCGTTGTATAGCAGAAGGCCAAACGGAGAAAGTGAAAATTATAACAAAAAACATAGATGCTCTAATTTATTTGCTATTTCTCAAGGACTTTTCGCTGTCGATATATCACTACGCCGAGTCAGATCTAACTCACACTGTTCCTGATGAGAGGATCATAGTTGAGAATTAAGTGCATTTATTATTTACTAATTAATTAGCTATTTTAACATTTGTCCGCTGAATTTCTATGTTGACATTTTCATTTACTTGGCGCAATTCCCTATAAATTGACGGAATATATCTCTGTTTATCATGAACAAAAACATTTCAAAAAATTATTTATTTGTTTAATCCTATCAAAAGTCTTATTTTAGTCAAGTAAAATTTTCGCGCACTTCAAGTTGTGGCTCACTACCCGGCTCACAACCACAAACCACAATTCCAAGTGGCTGCAAATTACTCATATTTCTTAAATTAGAGACCAAACATTTGCAAATCTTGAAGTCTAAGCGCTCATTTCGCTTTGCTTCCAATAAAAGGGATTTGATGGCTAATAAAACGGATTGAAACGACTAGAGGTGACTACAGTTGTGCTCAGCGCTTCAAGGGTTAAATTAAGGTGCCCTGCTAGGTTAATTTATTTAAATTTTCAGCCACTTGAGGTTGTGTCTCGCTACCGCGATCCACAACCTGAAGTAGCTGAAAATTACTCATATTTGTGTAATTTGAGCACAAACATTTGCAAATCTTGACGTTTGGACACACATTTCATTCCCTATAACAGTGATTTGCTTGACTAATAAAACAGATTATATACCACAATAGTTTTGATCAGCAAGATTATGGTAAAATCTGTTACATCATCCAGTAGGCCTACCGCTATTTATAACAACAATATCAGGTGGTTTTGATTATTAAAACAACAGTTGAAATATAACGCACAAGTCAAATCGAAAGTTTGTCATTTATTTGAAGTATATTTCTAAATCTTTGACCTTCATTTTGCCAAATCTGAATAATTTTCACTCACTTGAAGTCACCTTGGAGTGGGTGAAAATTCAAATTAATTAAGTTAAGTTTTTATGCTGGTCCACCGTATGTGACACTTGGCCAAAGTATAAGAATGTGTCGATCTCTTTGGCTGGTTATTATATAAATTAACGACGGGGAATGTGAAAAACCTCTCACATGGCACCACATCAATACGTTCATACAATACATACAGTTTTTAACTGTTATCACGTTCTTAAATTAGTTCTTCTGTCATGTTGTGACAGCCACCAGTCAGGGTAAATTCCACAGGGACAAGACATCCCCCGTTGAAATGGAACAGCCCTGCAGGGCTGTTTCATTTCAACAGGGGGTGTCGTGTCCCTGTGATAAATTACACTGAATAGGACGTAAAATTATGATTATTTCTTGGATCTATCCCTTTGGTTACTGTGCAGAGTTCACTGAGTGTTCACATCAGGGTTTGAGGTTCTGTGTTCCGATATTGCTGCTCTGCGAAGTCAAAAAACAGAAACTGTTTACTTGAAAAGTAAGCAGTTACTGCCATTTGGCTGAGCACGGCAGATCAGGCATCCAATATAAGATGATCAAATGTGAACTCTCAGATCACATGATGTGCCACATATGTGGTTTATGTGTAGTTTTGTGCGCCTGTATTGCTGTCGTTATTGGAATTGAAATATCCTCAAGAACAGGGAAGATGATGGTGTACACTTGTCTGAAAATGATTGTCACGATGCGCTGTACAGGTAGACACTTCAGCCTTTGTACACTTTACGTATGGTGATAAGACTAGCCGAGCAACACCGGTCATAATACATGTAATAGAAGGCAGTGTCATCATATAAAGTGTGTGATAGTAAATGTGCTCAACCCCGCATCTGTTCAAGACTCTCAAATGAGGACTTTGATTTATTTTCTATGTTTAAAATGATTTCCTGGGTACAGATGGTTAGTCACAGAGATCAAAGCAGCCATTGAAGACGAGCGTCGCCCTAAAGGCCAGTCCCCACCAAAACACGACACTCGATGTCTCGGTTGTCTTCTTGGTGTAGACCACGATTTTATAATACAAAATCGTCTCGTCGTAAGCAGTCTTGAAGACGGAACATGTCCAGTACTTGTCTTGTCTGTGTACACTGCGCTACGACGCTACCAATATCATCTTGCCAATTAGAAAGTAGCAGTTCAAGTCACGTGGCACCACAGCTCCCAAGCCTGTTGCCAATTGAGTGCAAATACTGTATCCGTATCCTGTTCAGATTGAAGACTAATTGTCGTAGGCAAAGACGGTCTTGGGTTTTAGGATTGGTTCTAGTCGAGTCGTGAGTCTTCAAGACCAGGCGCACTCGTATACTGGCCTGTTCTAACTTACCCCAACATTAGTTGTTCAGATCACGCGCACCCAATATTACTAACTCACACAAAAGCAAGTCTTCAAGATCACGCGCAATCATGTATGTCAGCACATTCAAACAATTTTTTTCAAGAGCACTGTGAGGCTTAATCTTAAAGAGTAAGTTTTTTGTTTGCAACACATAATTTTTAAACCAGGACAATTTTTAAATACGAGGCTGTGCCCTTTTACTATCCAAACACACATAATTATATAATGTATGAATATATACATAACAATATTATAATATATAATTACATTTAATAATTATATAATTGCAATCACGCAGACGCAATATCACGTCTGTATGATACACCCTGATAATATTAGAACATACTGCCGTGCAAAGCCAAACGGCAGTAACTGCTTACTTTTCAAGTAAGCAGTTACTGCCTTTTAGGTTTGAAAAGCAACACAGTAGCCATTATTCCACGGTATAATCATGTATGATACACCCTGATAATATAAGAACATACTGCCCTTGCCAATCCAAAAGGCAGTAGCCGCTGACTTTTCAAGTGAGCAGTTACTGTTTTTTGGTTTTGCAGTTATTCCACGGTATAATCGGCATTATATCAGCTGCTCACTGCCTTGTAGTATGAAACAAATCCAACTATGATCAGCAGCAGAAGCAGGCCACCTATGATGATGAGCACCAAGTGTACCGGAACTGCCCCGTCCGAGCTGTAGTTCCGGTCAGGCGCAGAGTATCCCGGGTCCTGGTCTGAGGCTTTGTCGGGACTATTTCCTCCCGCGTGTTGGTCACCGCCCGAGGGATCAGTGCGCGCACGTTTTGGTGGCTGGGCGGTGGGACATATCCAGTCCTCAATGTATTTAGAGTCTGTTTTATTTCCTGCAGAACAAAAGCAAATTAGTTTGCCTTAGACATTAATCAGGTAGTTTTTCACATAGATGTAACTGAATACAAATGGAACGAATATCCCAGCAAACACGACACATTGAAACAATGTTGGTTTATTGTTGGACCAGCGTCGCAGAGGGTGGGCCAACATTAAACCAGCATTGTTTCAATGTGTCGTGTTTGCTGGGTAAGTATATAATGTCTATGTAATATTATAACCAGTAAATAAAGTTGCTTCGGTTAATGCATTTCTATTCAAACTAGGAATAATGTATTGCACAATAAAATAGCTATGTTTGATTGTTCAACATTTATAAATATTATTTAGGAGCTACATACAGCTACTGTTTACCCTAATTATTGGTACAATGTTATATTTATTTTTCTACTTTAGGTTAAAAGTAAGTGTATTCGACATTATCAACAGTATTGGAATATTATATTTTTAGTATGTGTTCAAAGTTAATCATGGTAATGCCGTGTAACACAGAAGGCGCTAACTGTTTCCTTTACAAGTGAATAGTTAATGTCTTTTGGTGTTGCAGAGCTGCTACAAATTTCACTTACCTAACATAGCAATAAAAGAGTAGTGTCTACAGAGGCCGGTTCCCGTGACGGCACGCCGTACCTGCAGCGTCACCCCCGTCACCACGGTACGCGGGGGTGTACTGTACTGGTACTGCTGCTCCGGGTACGCGCAGGGTACCGCGGACCACGAGAGCGGGTTGCTCTTGGGGAAGTAAAGTCCCAGCACATCGCCTTTCTCCACGTTGATGTACTGCCCAGCCCTGAGAGCCTCCTCCTGAAAGCGCAGCTCCGTGGGCTTGAAGAAAGTCTGTCCCACCAGGGTGTAGTTTTGGTCTCCGTTCACGGCGGGTACCCCCCTGGGCCTCCACACCTGCAGGTACACGTAATGCTGTATAGATGTGATCTTCACGTACACCTGCCAGCCACGGATCGTACCGTGGTTCAGTGCCGTCTGGGTGGGGTCGGGGATCAGGACCAATCCGGACTTGAAATCTTCTTCGGCACGCAGCTTAGGATCGTGACCAAACACACGGGAATCTGGAGAATGTGCAGAGAAAAAACAGCAATCAATACGTTTGTATTTTATTAGAAGACCATGTCGTCCATTGTGGATTTCTCATTATGCTAACCCTTTTCCTGTATTTTTTTTTTCACCCACTTGAAGTTGCGTCTCGCTACTGTGACCCACCACATCAAGTGGGTGAAAAATAAGCATATTTGTTAAATTTGAGATAAAACATTTGCATTTGCAAATCTTGATGTTTAAACACACATTTCGTTTCCAACAAGAGCGATATGATCGACTAATAAAATAGGCTAAAACGACAAAAGTCGTGATCAGCAGGATAAGGGTTAGCCCTTACACCGCTAAGCTGGACTATACTCGCTTTTATTCTTGAAGTTGTGGGTCGCGGTAGCGAAACACAGCTTCAAGGGGGAGAAAATTTTAATTATTTAATTTAGCGATGAGTTATACCTTGTTCTTCTAGGCGCATATAGTATCTTCTTTAAATCCAAAGACAGTTGCAGTTTACTTGAAGCGTAAGCTGATACCGCCTTTAGGATTTTTAGAGTGTTTTCAAGAATGTTTTAAAACCCTATCAAGCCTTAATTTACCATTGTCATCCACCACAAGCCGTGAATTGCTGTCGCAACTCTCGACTTGTAGTGGATGAAGATGATTTGAAGTGGGTGGCAAATGAAAAAAAAAATGTATTGTTATTATTAAAACAGTTCCTTAACAGTTATCATTCTAAATCCCCAGATGTAGGAAATTATGTACTTTTTCTGAAATGCAAAATTATCCTTTGGTGCATCGTGAGGGTTTAAAGGGTTAACCCTTAAGGTACTAATCGCGACTACAGTCGTTTTAAATCCGTGTCGTTAGACGACCAAGTCACTGTTATTGGGAATGAAAAGTGTTTTAAACATGACGATTTGCAAAATGTTTGGTCACGAATCAAACGAATACGAATAATTTGCACCCACTTGAAGTTGTGTGTCGCTACCGCGACCCACAATTTAAATGAGATAAACCAAATCAAGGTTAAACCAAATGAAACACCACGGGAATTGATTAAATAATTTGTAGTCAGTGCCAACATAATCAAATAATTCAATTCAGGAGGTGTCTATTTTTCATAAATAAAAATAATTGTCGTCACATAAAGCTGAAAATTTCAAATGAACGAGAGAGGGTAAGAGACAGCAGGACATAAAGTAAAGATGGCGCACCATCGTCTTTAATAAAATAACAATTCACATGACAACAAAAAAGGTCAAGGTTTCCACATGAATTCAAAAAGAAAGTTATCTTCACTGCCAATGATTGCTTTTGTGATAAGCTAAATAACACAATGAATGTATTTATGCCGAATAAAAATTGAAATATCATACAGAACAATCAAATAATAGCAGATGATTTATAAGCACAATCATACAGATTAAATGATGACAAGCAGCTTTTTATTTTTATTTTTCGTGACAATCCCTGATCAGAACGCCTCTTCATTTTCAATGTTTTGTGTGATATGACATTCTATGGCCCCAGGCTAATGTTCTGAAAACCATACTATTACTAATTCACTTCCCTGTAATAAGCCTACATACATCGTGCATATTGCAAGTAAATTGGTTTAGTCAGGACGGCATTATTCTACACGGACTAAATGGTTCATGTATTGTTCACTAACTAGTACGCCCTTATTGGAGTAGGCCTACTGTGAGACATTATTGAACAACTCGTAATATTTAAAAAAATAAAATAAGAGACGTCCCCAGAACAAGTGCAAAGATCAATGACAAGATACATCTTACATTATGCCGATATACATTACAAAGACCGTCTATTATAACTGAATATGGTCCCAGCCTTTATCAAAGCACGTTGTCTTCTTTTTGAAGTATCTACATGTTATAGATACGATATTGATGTTTACGATTTTTTCTCTGATAGCGGATTTGTCACACGGAGCTCAAATGACTCCCGAGCTTTAATGGGGTAAAATGATCTACTTTTGTAAAATTTAAATTAAACCATGTCAATCTAGCTTATTTTTAGGGACAAACAAAAAGACAAAAAAAACTGACTACAAAAGTCATTAGCAGAATCTGACGCCTAAGGTCTATCACCGCACTGAAAGAGTATATTATTTATAATGGTCGTAGATCCATAACATAGGTAATCAAATGAAGCCGAAAGAGCTGACTAAGACATTTATGATGATTTAAAATTAAAAAAATTATCTTTGGATTCCTGGTTTGAATAAAATATTTCAGCGCTTTAAGAGTAAACCCTTTAATCGCCATATTATTAGATTGGATTTTTCACCCACTTGAAATTGTGTCTCGCTCAAGCGATCCACAACTTCAAGTGAGTGAAAATAAGTCAGGTTTGACAAAATGGAGGTACGTCTTTTTGAAATCTAGTTGATTGATAAAACGTTCCACAACTTCATGTGAGTGAAAATTATTCAGATTTGCCAAAATGGAGGTAAATGATTTTGAAATCTAGTTGATTGATGGAACGTGTTATGTTCAACACGTTCAAAGGCTGGCTTTTGATGTGCTAATAAAAAAACGAATACAATCGGTACCAGCGGATAAACTGTTAACCTATTAACCCCCGGTGCCGTCCGTATTCGTTTTTTACATTTTTTATTAGCATATTACTTATCAGCTTTTAAACCTGTTAAAGATAAAACGTGACATAATTCAGCAAGATTTGCAATTTGTTGACCTCCATTTTGTCAAATCCGAATAATTTTCACTCACTTGAAGTTTGTGGATCACGTCGGCGAAACACAACTTCGAGTGGGTGAAAATTCCAAATGAATAATTTGGCGTTAAAAGGTTTAAGAGGTATTTATTGACTGACCTGCAGGCTGAGGACAGGTGGCCAGTTTGATGAACACGTGATAATACGATCCGTTGAACGTGTAGCTGTTACCGTCCTCCTCCTCCCCACATGTTCTGTGATCAGGTCCCTCCGGGTCCAAGTTCACCGACTTGATGAACAGGTTGCCAGACCTCTGGCCCTTCTCCGGCATATTCCTGAGGCCGCACGAGTGCCTCTTGCTGCCGTCACACATCAAGCTCTGCTTGTCCGGGCTCAGCGAGAGGTTGGTATGCCTTCCGCAGTCTTCGACCTCGTGCTGTTTAAAGTGTACGATCCTCACGCTTTTCCGCCTCGGATCGTACACCTTCACGTAGGAAGGGTGCCACCCGCCCAACGCCGTCATCGTAAAGTTGAGGTCTGTGAGCACGCACCACTTGGAGTAGTTGAGGGACTTGAAGGCGTCCACTGTGGTCTCCTCCAACAGGGTCTCCTTGAAGGTAGGCTTCAGGGCGTTCACGTATCTCCAGTCCATGCGATCCTTGCCCGCTCTCATCCAGATGCTGCCGTCACGGGTGGCACTTATGAAGACACTGCGAGGGTAGCCGTGACCGTCCGTGATCGTCGTGTAGCCAGTATCCAAGTTACACCAGTCACAAACTGGAACAGAGAAACGAACATGGAATTAGTCGTGCAAAAACTCACACAGCTACTGTGAAACAGACGAACATCTCACAAATAATCGTAAGATAGTGTGACCTTAAATCTTATTCCATGAGAAAGTTAGGATATCCTAGCTTTTCTGATAGAAATAGAAAAAGCTGATCTCCCTCTGGTGATCTGAATCCAAGAACGCTACTGGTCAAGACCCCCATCCCCTCCACGCGATATGGAGAACATGGCATGTTGTACTTTCTAGTATATACAATGCATTTTGCCAGCGTTGGTACAATGTTGAGACTGCGCCTCTAGTGTGGGCACAGTTTTAAGTTGTGGTATAAAGCTGAAAAAAACATAATAGGGTCATAATACATTTCCCTCACTCGAATTATCATGGAAATAAACACTATTGTATCACCATATCGTCCTCTCGTGGAGCACATGTTCACACACTCTCATATATTATTTTAATCGGCGTGTGCAACTAAAGAAAGATAATATTAAATGTTGCCGTCGTGTCCCTTTATGGAGATTGACTATACTACTTGATTTAAGGTTAACAATTGAATTTAGATATGTCACTATGTCATAGAACTGGAAACTCACGATCTAATATATTTAGCAGGTCTATAATGCCGACATTTAATTAATAATATTTTTTTCAGTAGTGTTACCGCTCCATCGCACAACCACTCTTGCTATTATTATTATTCTCACACGGTCACTGTCACTTAAGTAAATATATGTTTATTGGGGAAGCTAATTTCACAGTGAGGCCTAGTGTCGTGATTCCACACGTATGGTCGTTTGAGCAAGGGGTTGGTGCCGTTAATTGTGTGTTTCTCGACTGCCTGAATAACGCTATGGACTTTTATTTGAACGAAAATGGTGATAACTATTAAACCAAAGTAAATAATCCCGTTAAATTAACCCACTCTTCACAAATAGTACAGCTTTTAGGCAATTGTTTTTAATTTGGCCATTGTTATAATATCCACATGACTGACCCTATGTAAAACAACGTTTTTCCAACAATTGTATTCACATTAAATGCAGTTGTGTGTAAGATCACCCACGGTCATTTTCGTGTGAGAAGATACATGCCAACAAACATAAGACATTTTTTCTAATGTTGATTTGATGTTGGATCAGCGGCGTAGACGCTGGACCAACATCAAATCAGCATTGGGTCAACGTCACGTGTCTGAGGCTCCTCAGTGATCCATCACACGTCCAGTCGTCTGGACTGAGATCCAGTTCTACAGGTGGAAGGATAAGTCAATTTTTCATATTTGATCGCATTGTCAGGGTATCATTGACTTCACTCCTGAATGCTTTCTGACCAAGACGCATCTCTGTTTGAAAGTGATATGAAGGTTGGAAAAATAGAATTCCATTCAAGTGGGGATGATAAATCATAGCATTTCTCTGCTATTGAACAGTCACTCCGCTCGAACAGTAGTTGTAAAATATATGTAAAAGGGGATTTGAAAAAAATGTGGTAATCATTTTGCAAAATGTCTCCAGCAAAACAACTGAAAAAAAATGATTATCAAACATTCATCTATTAAAATACACTGGGCCAACATTGTAGTAGCATCATGTATTTTTGAGGTTTACCAATATTGTATGCTTCTGTGAACTATACAACGGAATACTAACAAACTGCTAATTTTGGCTGAGAAACATTGTGAAGCACAACACTGTCCCAATAATGTTTTTATGTCATGCCGCCGTCTTGGACGCCGGCCCAATTAAAACAACATTGGAAGGACGTGTCTTGTTTGCTGCTATGTCGGAGCTGCGAAAAATTGAGCTGAATGGGTATAACAGCTATTTTCCCATGGTGAATTATCATAGCCAAATAATTCCACATTGGATTACAACATCGATTTTCAGCGATGCACTCAGTGTCATTGGGGATGGTTCGCATGAATCTATCAATAGCCGCCATCGATAAAGTAAAAATAACATTAGGCGATCGTGAGCGAGTTTTTTCTGTGTGTGGTATTGGAATTGAATGCACACGCTAACAATAATTCAAGACCGACCAACTTTGATTTTTTTTGCGCCAATGTAATATGTTGTGCTATTATCAAATTACCGGGAAAGGGATCATATTCCAGATTAAATTATTTCTAGTCTAGGAGCAAGGATAGGAATTTTGAGTATCACAAGATTTACAATCCAGTGATTTTCGGTAAATTAGTCTCAAATAATTTTCGAACGCACAAACACATATTATGATATTGTTTTAACTCACTCAAAATGATCCGACAAAATTTTACATAGTCATGTTTGGTACAGTGTGAAAACAGTTTGTGAACACAACATATTCTGGATCGTTTACTCTATTGCCTTAAAATTGATGTTGATTACACATAAAGGCAGTTCGTGTGATCTGATATCATATCAGAAAATAAACATTGAACCTATATTATGGGTCTACGGTCGTTATAACAAGTTTCAGTTCTGACGTTTAAAGTTGATTTCCGACGCTGAAAGGGTTAAATTTGTCAGCCTTTATCTATAAAAGCACATAATTAGTTTCATTTCATGTCATTTCATGTCATATTTCTGAAGGAAAGAAGGAGCACACGTAATTTGGGCAATCGTTCTAATCTAGTCACCACACATTTGTTCGTGTTCAGATAACCAATGATTCGGGTCAGCCAAACACAGTAAGAAAGATAAAGACCAGTCTAAGCAGTGTTTAGACATTATTATTTCGAGTAGCAAAAATTATGTTTGATATTAGAAAATAGTAGAGAATTGTGTTTCCTATGTACAAAGTCTTGCTGCAACATTTCCAGATATTGAAGTTTTGAATGATCTTCAATATTTTGTTTTAAAATTGATTGACAGGACTGTCTCAAGAACAATTTCGTGAGCGTTTTGAAACAGCTTCAAATTTTACCATGATAGCCCACAACACTTGAACATTTAAAATAAGCTGTTACCATGGTAAATCTAAACTAAAATCAAGGTTGGAACTTTTTTAAAAAAGAAGACAAATGCAGGTATTTTACCAGATTACATGTAGTAGATGATAGATCCCCCAACACATACGGGAGGTGCACCAAAGCTGTAAACGGCGGGCCAGCATTGAAGCAACACTGGGTCAACATCTTGAGATTTTTTAGTAGGCCTATATACGCCAGTTGATTTTCGAGTTGGCGCTGGTTTCGATTCGCGATTTTTGTTTGTGCAGTATCGCTTGCCTATGCACTTGATGAAAACCCTTGAATTCATTCAAAGAGAGTAGGACAAGTCATAACTAACCCTGTTGCAATATTGTAATGTACAAAAAAACACTTTCACTCACACGCAAATTTCTCATCGTGCAGCAGAAAGATTCTCAGTAATAGAATGACTGATGTGCTAACATTTAGTAAAGCAGATATCGTCTCACAGACTAATAAGTTTGAACGATGGATATCCGCAGATTGTAATTAATACCGATAGAAGAAAAGCAAGACTGATTACTCTAAGTATTAAAGCCAGTCTGTAGAAGACGAAAAATCGAACAGGGACGTTTTCATGGCATCGCTCAGCTAATTAATCATATAATTAATCATCCAAGACTGATTAGAAAACTAAAATTGTGTGGAAAATCACAGTGAACACCCTTATTAATTAAACACATGTTATGTAAAACACCAAAGTACTTGTATGCCTAATTACATCCTCCTCACATGCAAAATTAACAAACTGAAAACTAATCATGCTAATAAAGACATATAAAATATTATAATAAAGTAACACAAATGTACGTGGTTAAATTTACTGCTAACTAGCAGAGCCGCACCATGATACAAAATGGCCACACGAATCAGGCCAGTTGTGAAAAGGGACATTTTACCACCCTTCGATATTCCGATGGAGTAATACCGATGGACTACAGGCACCTGATGTTAGTGAAGCATTGAATCAACGTCATAAACGTCGATTCTACGTTTATCCAACGCCACCCATTCGTAGAACAGTCGTCTTGACAAAGAGCTTGCTCAGACACAAATTAATATTGTTTGTATCCCCAAGATCTACGAATCCTAGATGTTGGGGGAACAATCCTGGATGATAGGCATTCAAAGATAAACATACATTACTCTTTGATCATATATTTTATTTTTGTTAATTGATATCCAATAATCATACAAGAGATTGTGAACGAGATAAGTTTGAGGATAGGTCCCACTGATCCCAATGTCCGTTAATATGATAATATCATGTCGGCCAACTAAATTAAATAATTTAAATTTTCACCCACTTGAAGTTGTGTCTCGCTACCGCGACCCACAACTTCAAGTGGGTGAAAAATACCCATATTTGTTTCATTTGTGACCAAACTTTTGCAAATTGTGATGTTTAAACATACATTTCGCTCGAAATAACTGCGGCTGATAAAACGGATTAAAAACGATAATAGTCACACTAAGCGGGGAAAGGGTTAACAACACAAATGTATCACTGAAATGTATCAGATATTTTGGGGAATATCTGAAATTATCTCATTTGTTGACCTTTCCATCACTCACCAAGATTATAATAGTTTTTAATCTGTTTTTATTAGTAAGGTAAATAAGTAATATTGCAAATGAAATATTCAGGCCAAAATAATCATTTTATGTTGGTTCATTTTCAACATGGCCATAGACTAGAATTACGTACGTTTTTTTATGTTGTGTTGAGCATTTACTACTTAAAAAATAAAATGAAATGAATCGGGCTTTAGGCCACCTTTGTGCACATATAGGCTAAATTGGGCCAGGAGAACCTCCTGAGGATGGTGAGATGATTGAGATGACACTGTCCTCCAGACACAGGATTCGAAATTCGAGCCCTGGCGGTCTGAGGCCGAGTACGCTACCTCTCGGTCACGGAGGCTCCCCACAATACTAACTTTCACACGTGGATGGGGAAGAAACAATTTTGTTTCTTTCAAACCGCCGAGACCGGGAACCGAACCCCGGACTCTGGCGTGAAAGGCAGCGGTGCTAACCACTACCCTAGGGCCCCCGCCCTTACTACTTAAAAGACAAACAAGGACAATATTTAATTTCAGACACGCATGTTTAAAATAAGAAATACAGGAATAACTGTTAAACAGGGTTTTCAGCACTTGTTACGTTGTCACAGCAAACCAAAATTGAAACGACTCAATTTTAATATATGGACATGTTCACATAATCAAGGAGCCGAAATAAAACTGACGATTTGTAGCCTGACAGAGTCGCTTTATATATAACTACATCGTTTTAACTCCTTCAGGGTGGAGATCATCTTCATACGTCATCCGGATTTGGGATCTTATAAGATTCTGACGTATAAAGACGATCCCCGCACTGATATATTTCTTATGGCCGTAGACCCTTAACATAGGTGTTCAAATGAAGTGGAAAGAGATAGCATTACTAAGAAAGTTATGATGATTTCTCAAATTAAAAAAGAGACTTCGGTCTCCATAGCATACACAAATATCTCAGCGTTAAAAGGGTTTAAATACATGTTTTCATTGATTTAAGGCGGACAGTAAATAGTGTCGGCAAGGTCAAATTCATGTTGATGAGAAATGCTAAATAGTCGTGCAGCATCCGAAACGCTAAACGCATTACATCATTATGAGATGTGATGCAAAATAAAGATGAGGTTAAGCAGATTTGATTTGTCGCATCTTTCCTACAGCAAGGCTTGGCTTCTCGAGGCCGCAGCCTCGAGAAGCCAAGCCTTGATATAGGAAAGATGATCTGTCGTTGCATCATCGTTGTCCAATTAGTGGGTAAATATCTGCGACTCTGGCCCATTTTTGGACCAGCATTGACACAATATTATATTGATTTCATCCACATTTTTTTCCTGTGGGGTGGGCAGATATAATGCTTTTGAAAAGAGAGAGGCACTGTAAGGTTTATACCAGAGCTAGTGCATAATCTCGCGTCAGCCCTCGCGCTGCGCGCTCCTCTGACTGGACTCTGGGATCCTTGCCGCGATGTGTCAAGCTCAATAACAGGAATTTAATCCGATCCCGAGCAGCAACCTGACAGTCAGCCGGAAGACCGGGATCAAAAGTGGATAATGGGAGGTCTAGTGCACGAGTCCAACAGGGACGGGTTTTGTCTCTAGAAAATAACAGCACTTGATTCCCAGCAGGCACAAAATGTTGACTCAATGTTCGCTTAACGTCGGACCACCGTTCACGACGTCGGACCAAGGTTAAACTAACATTGATTCAACATCTTGTGACTGCTGGGATTCCCCTGGATTTAATGTGTTATAGACGAAATAATGCTCATTATGTTTGATTGTTACAAGTAGTTTCAGCATATGAAATATGAACATCTGGCGAAATTGTTCATAACTTTGGTCGACTATTTAAATTAAGACATTTTAAAAAATATAAATCCACAGAACCACAGCAGAAATTGTTCATGTGTTTGATTAGTAAAAACACAAGTTTTTCATATAATTATATATTTTTAGACTTTTATAGCTACGTTGAATCCACGTCATTGACGTTGATTCAACGTCGCAGCAACGTCGTGAGCCCAGTGGAATCCTAAATAAGAAACACCTACGAGACCGATGTGGTTCATCGTCTCCAACAGATATATATTATGCTTCTCTAGCTGTTGACAAAGGAAGGAAGAATCATCCTTAATTAGAATATTTAAATTGAACCGTTTTTCGCTAAGAACGACTATAGTCGTTTAACCCTTTAACCGCCAAATTATTCAATCTGAATTTTCACCCACTTGAAGTTGTGTCTCGCTGACGCGATCCACAACTTCAAGTGAGTGAAAATCATTCAGATTTGACAAAATGGAGGTCAACTGTTTTCAAATATTGCTGATTGATGTCACATTTTATCTTCAACATATTTAAAAGGTGGTACCTGATGCGCTAATAAAAAATGGACACCCGAATATATGCGGCACCGGCGGTTAAAGGGTTAATATCTGTTTTATCAGCTGATTAAAATCACAGTTATTGGGAATGAAATGTGTGTTTAAACATCAAGCGTTGCAAATGTCTGTTCTGAAATTCGACTAATATTAATATTTTTTGCCCACTTGGAATTGTGGTTACCGGTAGCCAGACACGACTTCAAGTGGGTGGAAATTTAAATACGTGGCGCTTCAAGGGCTGATAATATACGTGATAATTTGTTGCCAGCTGTTCACGGTTGAATTTAAACAGCCACGACTCACCTAAATTGTCTACCATGCTTCTAACTGCATATTTTAGTACTGCATATTTTTATTCGATTGTTCTATTGCGGCGAGATATAAACAATTGTATTTCTAATAGTAGAAATTTATATATTTTAACATTGCAGTTATTTTACTTGAGTGATTGAGTATATTTAATAAGTACCGAGAGTTCATATCACTGATTGTACTGCCGAGCAAAATAAGTCAAAGGACAGTAACTGTTGATTTACAAGTAAACAGTTACTGCTTTTTGACTTTGTATATCAATATAGTCGCACCTCAACAGTTTCTAACTCCTATGTTTACACATTCAGCGAAAAGGCTTGCCGTCACTTCTGTTTGTATCTGTCCATGGATTCATGACATGATTGGTAGACAATAAATCACATACAGAACGTCGAGAAACTTTAATCTGTTTCACCGGATAATTTATTTTGAAAGACGTAAAATAACACATCCAAGTCACTGGTGATTGTCAGTATTTTTTGTTAATCTAGGTACGGTATCAGTTTTAATCCCAAAGAAAAACCGAGTGATTTTATTGTTATTAACTTCTAACTGCAACCAATTACTTATGTGTTTCTTTCACTTCCAAATTGTACTTTCTTCTCCACATTCTGCTTTTTTAAATACTGTGACAAATGATTATGTATCTTTATCCATAAAAGTTTAATACATATCAACATATATCATGTATATTGAAAAACTATGAAACATGTCGACGAGATAGGTTATTGCTATATCAACGGTTGTCTGAGCAGTCAACGAATTATGACATATAGTTGCAGTCAACTTCCACCAGTGTTTTTCGCCGATTTCTCACTCAATTCTTCATCACTTTACATGAAATTTTGCAAGCACTCTTTGCAACCACCCAAAAAATTTCGTGAAATTTGTGTCAGTATTTCAAAAGTTAGACCATTTGACATGAAGTAGAATTTCGAGATTAAAGCTGAATGAAATTAATGGGTTTAAAGAGGAGCGTCGGAATTCAAAATTACTACATGTCAAATGGTCCAACTTTTACACTACATAATATTTTATCTTGAAATTTTGACTAGGAAATAATGCTTGCCAAATTTCATAAAAATCGGATGAGAATTGCGTGAGTAATTAGCGAAAAGCATGCAACGCAAAAGTGACAAAATTAAAGTGACTTTTACTTTAGTGGCAGCGTCGAGGACGTCGACACAAATAATCCATGGAACCAATTTGCGAACATCGTTCGTTATTCACACCAACTTGACTTTGAAGCTGGGTTGAGTATTCTTGAGCTGCAAGTGTATCCATGATTGTAGCCATGATGTTTTTTTCAGCTAAGATGATCGATGCCGGGGCCGCGTGATTCATCACATGTGAAGCACTGTTGTCGGAGGTGTACCTCGAAAGAAAGGAAAGTTATTCTATTTGATTTAATGGCGGATGATGATTTCAGTACTGAATTTTGCGTATAACGGATATTGTGTTTTAACTTTATATTTTAACCCTTTAACTGCCGCTGCCGAATATATTGTTTTTTTTACTCAATTATTACCACATTCAGTACCGCCTTTCAAGCATGTTAAAGCCATAATGTGACATCAATCAGCACGATTTGAAAAGAGTTGTCCTCCATTTTGTCAAATTTGAATACTTTTCACTCAATTGAAGTTGTGGATCACGTCAGCTTGAATGCTTGAATAATTTGGCGGTTAAAGGGTTAAAGTGCAGCGTTGCACCTACCCTGATGACATCGCAAGGCTCCGACAGAGTGACCTCCATTTTTAATGGTACGGCTCTAATACAATCCCCAGATTTCGCCAGCAGAAAATGGCGGTCACTGTGACCGGGTCTGTGGTGTACGTTGCACCATCGTTTTCGCTCAATTATGTATACATGTTTTACTTGACCAATGTAATAGTGTAATAATTAATACATCGTCAAATCATTTCCATTTATGTGTAAATTTATAGTAAAGAAAACCGACGACTAAACTGTCGTACATAGCCAAAAGACATTAACTTTACAAGTAAACAGTTACCAGGTTACTGTATTTTGACATTGCAGAGGTTCAGGACATATAATGTGTGTCGGGAAACGATGGTTAATCAGTTAATTGATCACCTAAGAAAACTAAGAAGCCATAAATTAATTAGAAACTGGAACTTTTGTAGAAAATCACATGGAAGAAAAACAGAGGAAAAACAGACCAATTAATTAGGCAGCTCTTTGGTAATCTCGAAAGATAACAAAAACGATCACTTGTTGAAACCAGCCGAAATAATATACACCTTGGAATTTGTAACCATTTCAAGTTGTGTCTCGCTACCGAGAACCACAGCTTCACGTTGGTAAACATGCTTACATCTTTAAAATATTAATCCATATATTTTCCAGTCGCAAAAAATTTCATGCAAATCGGCTTTTTTTAAGGAGCAACAGAAACACTAACAACTTATATAGACGGTAATTATTTAATTTTTCAACCACTTGAGGTTGTGGATCGCGGTAACTCAAGTGGTCGAAAACTACTCATATTATTTTGTTTAATTTAATATCTAATATTTACAAATAATTTTTATTGCCAATGACAGTGATTTTGGTCGGCTAATAAAATATATTGAAAACGACTATTGTCGTGATTCGCAGCACAAGGGTTAATTTATACCATGATAATACAATACAGCTCGATCATTTTATTTTGAAATATTTTACCAAGCAAAATAAACTTCCTTAACCCGTTACCCGCCAAATTATTTAATCAGAATTTTTACCCACTTGAAGTTGTGTCTCGCTGACGCGATCCACATCTTCAAATGAGTGAAAATTATTCACATTTGACAAAATGGAGGTCAACGCTTTTCAAATCGTGCTGATTGATGTCACAATAGGGCTTTAACATGTTTACGAGGCGGCTCTGAATGTGGTAATAATTAGGTAAAAACCGGATATATTCGGCACCGGCGATTAAAGGGTAACTGTTAATGCACTAGGAAAGATTAGACATTTGACAACCGAGACTAAAACTAGGTGGTGGGCTAATCGCTTTAACCCTTACAACGCTGAAGTAGATTTGTATACACCATGGAGACTAAAGGGTTTTTCAATTTTAAATCATCATAAATGTCTTATTCAGCTCTTTCCGCTCCATTTGAATACCTATATTATGGGCCATGATACATTTTCAATTCTTTCAGTGCGGTGATCGACTTAGACGTCAGATTCTGATGTCTAAAGTCGATTCCCGCACTGAAAGGGTTAAAGCGGCTCTCCTGCCTGAAGCGACAGCAGCAACTGTTTTATTTCCAAGTGAGCAGTTGCTGATGCTTGACTTTGAAGCATGACAGTGCTGTCGTGGCTGCTGAACAAATCAAATTACGCTGGTGGCGTGTCTGCCCGACATTTTCACTGAGATTAAAATATTACGAGATGTGACGCGAAAAATGAAGTAACAGCTAAAAAGAACTGACGGTCCGGAATACGGATTAATGAGCAGTGCTGGCTGAATGGTGGGCCAACGTCGAAGACGTGGCCCGCCGCTCAGCCGGCGCTGGCACGCCCGCATTTTTTCCGCGAGGCCGACACTGATCGATCCCGGGATGCGCAGAAATAACGTTAGGAGTGATCCGGACTCGCGGATCCACGCCGCGATGTGTCAAGCTCAATAACAGGAATTTAATCGGATCCGGAGCAGCAACATGACGGTCAGCCGGAAGACCGGGATCAAAAGTGGATAATGGGTGGCCTAGTGCCTGATTCTAACATCGACGGGTTTTGTCACTGCAAAAATGACAGCACTTACCATTGCATTTTAGATTCCATTCACCGATGAATTAAAATCCGGCAGTGTTTTTTCAGATATATTCGTTGATGTAGATGGATTGATGATCAGTTTGTTATTTTAAAAGAACACGAATAAAGGAACACGTTCAAACAAACAAATGCCCCGCTCTATTGTATTATGCACTGCAACAATATTGAAGACTAACGCGTAGTATTTTAACCCGTTCAACGCGCGGAACGACTTCAGACGTCAGATTCTCAAGTCTATGGATGTCTGAAAATCGATCCCCGCACTGAAAGATACAGATAATTATGTATAATTGCCGCAGATCCATACCATGGGTATTCAAATGAAAGAGCCAACTAAGACATAATATATGTCGATGACTTCAAACTGAAAAAAAACAAGGTTTATATAGGCATATTTTAGCGCTTTAAACATGCTAAAAATTAAAATATAAATGACTTTCAAATGGCGAAGCTCGGGGCTCTACCCTCGCTCTGCTATCCAAGTTTTAAAGAAACAAAACGATTATTCTCTTTTATTAAACAAAATGCAGTATGGGGATATTCCGAGATGTTGCGTTTTCGCCTCAGACCGCCGGAGTTCGATTAAAATGAGCCCGCTCATAAACTGATAAAATTCTAATAACTTAGGCCCCCTACTGATATATGCGTGGTATATGGAGTGCTCATATTCAGGCATATTTTGAGCTAAATAATATGTCACGGACATGGGTAATATAGTTTTGTGGTAGATGCTCACTTAGACAAGTAAATCAATTTAGAAGATATGTATTTTGAACAAATATATATATATTTTTTGTCATTTGAAGCTGGAAATTGCGTCAGCAATTCCAGCTTTAAATGACGAAAAATAATATTGAAACAATTCAGCAGGACAAGGGTCAGCAAAGAATCAAAATGTTTTACACTTACTTCACAAGATGAAAATGTTTATACGTGTATCACTCCACTGCACAGATTCCCAGTGGATTTGCATTCCCATTACAAAATATGAATCCCAGTTATATGGATGGGAAATTAATTTATTCGCGACAGGACAGCTTAGCGCTATCTCCGCGCAGCACAGGTTTTATAACGACAAAAATACGCTTGCAATTTGCCATCTCTTTCATCAAAATTGTTTGGCCGTTTGAATTACACTCGCTGCAGAGATAGCATCCGCAGCCAGCCTGTTTTCAGAACAGGAACACTGTCGTGCAAAGGCACACAGCAGTAACCGCTCACTTTTCAAGTCGGCAGGTACAGCTGTTTGCTTTTGCGTGGTGTAACAGGGTTTTCATGGAGTGGCTTTCCAGGCAGGCACTGTCCCACTTATCCAAATTGCAGTAACTGCTCACTTGCGAAGTAAGCGATTACTGCCTTTTGACGTCAGTAAAAATCTCAGGAAAATTATTGTCCCCGTGCTCTGCTGTGGATAAGGCGGGCGTCGATCCCGACGCGACAGTGGTGTGTCTTCTTTGTAAAACACGGGGCCACCGAGAAAAAACGAGGAAACAATATGATGGAGCAGGTAGTATTACAGCAGTACGGAAGCTGTTCTCACAGCTCATGGTGCATGCAGATGTCAAGAGGGTCTATGTGCCACAAACCTACAATAATGTTAAACTTCATGAACTAAGCGCGACCATGGTGATTTTAATTAGTTTTATTAGCAGTTTAAATCACAGTTGTTGTGACTGAAATAAGTGTCCAAATATCAATACTTTCGAATGTTTCTTCTCGAATTAAACAAATAATAAGAGGAGTTCCCACCAATTCAAAGTTGTGTGTCGCGGTATGTGTCGCGATAGCAACACACAACTTCAATTGGGTGAAAATTTAAATTAAATAACGCGAAAAGATTTGAAATAATCTAACTGATTTTTTCACTCGCTTAAAGAGGTGCCATTTAGAGATAATTAAGCTAAACTTATATATATATTACAACATTATTGCATTTTGCGGGTGGTTGAAAGAATAATGATTGCTCAGCTCTGAGGATACGATATCATACATTCTGTCTCGCGGCACTAGTAACTACGTACATCAGTATTGCGACATCTACGAGAGTAAAATTGTGGAATAAGATCAGAAGAGGCAAGAGCAAAGAATATTATAATATGTAAATTTATTAAGTTGTTATATCCCCCCCCCCCCCCCCACCGCCTGACAACATACGCAGAAAACGCAGAAACACCGTCATGGAGCCAGGTGGAGACTAAAGATTACTTTCAATTTATAAATATAACTTACATAATTAGCTGTATTATAAGTGTTAGTACACATGTAATGTCACTCAATCAACAGAGAAACTGTCCTTTTTCACTGTTGAAGGTTATGTTATATAATCAACGTAATTACAGCTAACTCTGCTCTGTGAAGCCAAAAAGCAGTAGCTATTCACTTGAAAAATAAGCATTACTGCATTTTTCAAAATGAAAATTAAGTTCTCGATGACAAATTAATCTGTTATAAAAGATTTGACATTTGAATGAATAAAATAGAGTTTTGAAAGATTTGCAATGATTCATAGACGTCAGAATCTGACGTTGAAATTCGATCCTCGCACTGTAATAATTATAAATTTATAATGGCCGTAGTCGTTCTAATTTATAATGGCCGTAGGCATTCAAATGAAGTGGACAAAGCTAACTAAGACATCTATGATGATTTCAAATTGCAAATAACCATTTGGTCTCCATGGTTTATACAACACAATTTCAGCGCTGCAAGGGTTAAATGATCTGCCATAGAATTGGCCCATCCCAGCAAACACGAGACGCTCACCTAACGTTGGTTCAATGTTGGCCCACCGTCTGCGACGCCGACCCAACATTGAACCAACATTGGGTGAGCGTGTCGTGTTTGCTGGGCAGGTACGGGCTAGTGATCAAACAGTGACATCTTTAACGCCAGAGCTCGCGGCCTGCCCGCTCTGATAATATTACGATTTTAAAGAAGCGAATGTTTCTTCTATACCTATTGGTAAAAATTCAGTATTGAGTGGAGTCTCCGTGACCGAAACGTGGCCCAGACGACACGGCCCCAATTTCGAATCTTGTGTCTAGAAGGCTGATTCATCTCACCATTCTCTCCGGCCTGGATGAGCCTATGTGTTCACACAACTGATTTAAAGTTTCATTTATTCATTCTTTGTTTATCCCGTATAATTAGCCTACATTCTTTATGGAATGCCTCTATTTGTATTGTAGATAGCATTTGTAGACGGCTCGAGTTTGTCTCTGGTCTGACCACGCAACACGTATAAACATGGCATGAAGAATCTCCTCATTCCATAAGCCACTCGCCGGCGTCTGAAATGTTTTACCAAGCCATATCTCACCCTGATTGTATCTGATTCGGCAAATATGACAGAGCTGTCTCGTCCGCAGTCGACAGAGACTCAATACTGGGCCAACGTCGAAGACGGTGGCCCAGTATTGAGTCGACGTCTGCTACAGTTTAGGCATGGCTTTGGTTTTTTGCATGGCCTGCATGACTCTGCGTGTTCAGCAGTGCCATCTAAACCTGTGGCACGCTGAGAAAAGATCATGTTTGACATACACAGAGATGGAAGCGGAAAAGAGAAAAATGGCGAGTCGGACTTTCGCACCACAGGTCAATTGACTGCGGGATTGCCTTCCGTTGCTGTTTTCTCAACTCCGATGTGATGCAATAAGCTGTGCCGGAATAGCTCCGGACACATTTTTGCTGCTTTGGTCCTGCACACAGAAGGCAAGTGGTGGAAATTGCAGAAGCAGTTGAACCCGGAACAGAGATATCTCTGACCAAGTGATTTACAAAAGAGCTAGAATTGTTTGAAATCGTATTCAAAAAGCTGCTGTAACCCTTTAACCGCCGGTGCTGCATATAATTATTCGGGTTTTCATTTCTTATTAGCACATTTAGTACCACCTTTTAAACATGTTAAAAATAAAATGTGACATCAATCAGCAATATTTAAAAACAGTTGACCTTCATTTTGTCAAATCTGAATAATTTTCACTCACTTGAAGTTGTGGATCGCGTCAGCGATGCACAACTTCAAGTGGGTGAAAATTCAGATGGAGTAATTTGGCGGTTAAAGGGTTAATGTATACCAACATTACATTAAATGTACGCGGGGAAATGTTAGGGAGCAGGCCTGTGTGAAAGGTAAAGGTATATGATAATAGTCTGATATAAAGTCTGAAGACTTATACTCAGACTTCACATTCTGCTCTCTGGTCACTGCCCCGTTCTTTCGTGTGCCATTTCAAGTCCACTAGCTCATACAGTCATGCAGCCATTTCGGCGCATTAAACGTATGATACTCACAGTCATCTCCGCCCCATCAGGTACTCATTTTCACCTGATTCAAGTAAAGAATTTGATGGTAAAATTTTTTGTCAAAGGACACAAACGCGGAAACAATGTCCCAACGTTGGAAGTGGAGAAACATTATATTTTTCTGAAAACATGCCCCAAACAGGATTTGAACCCGCACGGCAGGTAGCGGCAATTGTAAAGCGCCACGCTTTAATCATTACGCCACGTCCTTCTCTCAAGTACATAAAATATTGATTAATACATTGGTTTCTGGTATGTGTAGGTCTACTCTAGATGACAATATTGCTGTTGTGTCCATGCTGGATGTGAGCAAAGATTGTGTAAGGTGTCTTGTCAAGTTAAAAAAAATCATCAAAAAATCCGGGAAACTCGGATCGACCAGACACCACCCACCTATCCCCCTACCCAATTTTTTACTTTTTTTGAAAACATGTACAGCTAAAATAAACTCAAACAACATACACAAATAACAAAAATTCTCAAAAAAAGAATCCGAGTTGGGGCTTGACCGACCCAACCACTTCCGACTTTTTCTCGGAATTTTGGATTTTTTTTTCACTTGACAAAACCCCTAAGGACAACAGTGTATGGACAGCAGAGATGTTTCTGACACAAGTGAATAGTGACAGATGAGGATGCTACTATTTGAATGTGTCCAGCAATGCAGTATAGCCAGATGAGAAAATTCAAACAAAAAAGGTACTCGTACTCAGCAATAACTGGTAGCTTAAAAAGTAAGCAGTTACTGCTGTTTGCCTTTGTTTGAAATACAAAGCTGATTAAAAACTGACGTCGCAACCTGCTAAAACAACCATCAAGCACAGCTGGTCGGCGCACCAGATCTGTCTGTATAGTAACTAATATTGTAATTGCATCTTTTGTTATTATCGGATCGGGTTTAGTCTGGGCAAAACTAAAAGCACGAACGGAGCTTGATACTGTTCTGCAAAGCCAAAGGACAGTGTCTGCGTACTATTGAAGTAAGCATATACTGCCTTTTGGCTTTGCACGGCAGGCTATGTGTCTGCCACCTGCAATAGTTCCCTTTGTGGTTCTCATTACCATAATTACCGCGTTCGGAATGAGCTTGTTGTCTGCATTTTTGAAATGTCCTCTTGGCCGAGCCCTGTCATGTGATACAAGTGGCCTGATTTGCTGGACTTGGTTGGAGTTGTATTTTTTTCAAGGCTGCTTCCTAACAGATACGCGATTCTGACGCAATGTTGTTTCACTGTTAGTCCCCCGTCTACGACGTCGACCCAACAGTAAACCAACATTGGGTCAGCATCTCGTGTCTGCTTGGTGACCACAACCTTCAGTTTGTTACAGTTCATCAACGGACGCTTATTAAAACCAGTATTAAACCTTTGCCTGCTAGTCGCGATGTCGTTTTCAATCCGTTTTATCAGCAATTGAAATCACTGATATGGTATTGCAATGAGTGTTTAAACATCAAGATTTGCTAATGTTTCTTCTCAAATTGAACAAAACGATGGGTTAAAACAATAGTGTGCTAAGTGACATTTTTGGCCTTTAGAATAATAACCAGCTAAGTCACATATAATATGTATAAAGTTTGAATTTATTCCAAATTCAGATTAAAACAACAGATCAAGTCGACTTAGCACATTGTTATTCTCGTGAAAAGGAGCACATATCAGCATAATATCTGTCCAACGCAGGACCAATTCGACTTGACACATTGTTATTCTGGTGTTATATGCTTAAATGGGCACTGTTTCTGGGACAAAAACGGTGCAAGTGCACTTAGCGCATTCTTATTCTGAGACTTATGGAGACAACACAGGGGAAATGCCTCGACTTAGTTCATTGTTGATCTAGGAACAATCTCTGCATATTCTGTTTTCCTGGAGTAACAATGAGCTAAGTCAAGTTGGTGTCTTGTTGATCCCAATTTTGCTTCTGTAAATCGTTCTGGGAGGTAAAAAAATACTCTGATAACTTCACTTGATCTAGTGTCAAATTCCAATCGCTGTGTTTTTTATCAGTATAAGTCCAAGTCTACATGCTGATAAGTGGATTTAGCAGACTATATTTCTAAGCAAAAAGATAAACACAATTTCGCTGTCAAGTCGACTTGACCCACTATTGTTTTAGACCATCGAAATATCAGTAATTTTCACTCACTTGAAGTTGTGGGTCGCGGTAGCGACGCACAACTTCAAGTGAGTGAAAATTTAAATTAATTAATTTAGCAGGATAAGGGTTAACCTTAAAAGTGCCAACCGCGTCCATAGCCGTTTTTAGCCTTTTCGTTTGTCCTTCAAAATGGAAATCCATAAGAGAAATGAGCATTAACCCTTAAAGCGCTGAATATTTTTTATATAAACCATGGAGAACAAAGGATTTTATAGAATTCGAAATCTATGGTGGAGATAAGTGTTCTAGTGTGCTATGTATGAGCATGATAAACGCCTTAAACCTTTAACCGCCAGTGCCGCATATATTCGGGTTTTCATTTTTCATTAGCACATAAGGTACCACATTTTAAGTATGTTAAAGATAAAATGTGGCATCAACCAGCAAGATTTGTAAAGAGTTGACTTCCATTTTGTCAAATCTGAATAATTTTCACTCACTTGAAGTTGTGGATCGCGTCAGCGAGACACACCTTCAATTGGGCGAGAATTCAAATTGAGTAATTTGGCGGTTAAAGGGTTAACTTATCAAATCACTGCAATTGGGAAT
Organism: Flabesymbios commensalis; assembly: GCA_964017125.1. NCBI lineage: Eukaryota > Metazoa > Annelida > Polychaeta > Terebellida > Flabelligeridae > Flabesymbios > Flabesymbios commensalis. The sequence goes on from OZ024903.1 coordinate 29,881,770, forward strand.
GACATGTTTGTTTAAACATCGCGATTTACGAATATTTTGTCTCTATTTGAACAAATATGAGTAATCTTCACCGACTTGAAGTTGTGGGTCGCGGTAGCGAGACACAATTTCAAGTGGGTTGATATTTAAATAAAATACCCATACGAGAAAAGGGTTGACAGAGAATACACCTCACGCTTGTCGACAATCGTTTATGCGCGAAGTTTATTTAGGTGCAAAAAACAAAACCAATACAAATGACAAGTCAGTAATAACAAAGGATTTGTCGTTTATGTGTGAAGTTTATTTTGGAGCAAATAAACAAAACCAATACAAATGCCAAGTCAGTAATAACAGAAGATTTGTTGAAAACAGTGATATGTGAGAGTCGGGTATTAAACTATAGAACCAGCTGCTTGCCGACAGTGTAACAGCTTTGTACCCGGGAATAGATAGTTTTCTGAAGATATTGCCTTTTTATGGTTGATCTATGTGGGTATCTTTCATCCTGCATAATTTTTGTACCAATAAACACACGAAGCTCTTTGTCGTAGAGTATCTCCTGTTATATTTGATTCATCAATAGTTCTGGAATTATCATGTTTCAAATGACGTTGTCCTAATAAAGTAACCAGCTGAGGGTGATATATCTAGATAGATATCATTGTTTTCAATCCGAAAACGTCAACGCAATGTCCCACTTTAAATTAAATATGTCATTGTTATAGAAAACGTGCAGAAAAAATATAATCATAAATTTCAAATTAAATGGTGTCTATTTGAAAATTATACATAAGCTATATTACATTAATTGAACATACTAAACTCATACTAAAATCATGACACTAAAATCACCATTGATACTAAAATCACCATTGATTAAAACAACTATATTTAATGAAATAGTTTTGCTCTATGTGCTCAGTGAACAATGTAACAATGTATTTGTGTAATTACGTTACTACCGGTATGCATCAAAAAAATGTTAACAAGTTTCAGCCAGATCAAAAAATACTATCTGCTTTATGTTTCCGCTGCATGTATTTTAGCTGTAAAGTAACTTTCATCTGCACAAAATCAGTCGAATCGCTCATTTTCAAGTAAAAAGTGTGTTTATATTACTGTGGAATAAACAAATCTATTTTTTCATAGTTTCCAAAGTAAATTTATGGAGTGCGAACATTTAAATAAAAATGTTGTGACAGAAATGTAATCCCTTAAAGTACAGATTTTTAACACGGCCGTTTTGTATGTTTTATCATTGATCCTTATAAGCAGAATGGATATAGTAGCAGATATCTCCACGGTGCGACTGATCTGATCGCGTGAAGATGGCTCACAACTCTCATGATTCTCGCCTGAGAAAAACCTAACAAAACCACAGCAGTCTAGTGCACCAGTACAAAACGTATAAATTATTTCTGTCAAAGATAAATAACTATTTTTTCAGCTCCCTTTTCTTATAGGGCAAAAATGTAAATAACTCAAGACAGCCGTCCGCCACTCGTAACACTCTCTTTGTTGCTCTCGTTAAGACCTTCAGAATGAGCTTATTGTCCGCGGTGTGAAAGGCAAGCCCCTTTCATATTTTACAAGTGGCTTCATTTGCCAGATTTATTTGGCGAAGACTGAGTCATATTTTTTGTTGTACGGTTAACATGGTTAACAAGTTGCCGTTTTTATCGCGCATCTGCTGCAGCTTTTTACAAGCGTCGTCAATCTTAACCCTTACAGCACGGGGATTCTGACGTCTTAAGTCGATCCCCGCACTGTAAAAATTAAAATATTTGTGATGGCCTTAGCATGGGTATTCAAATGAAGCGGAAATTAGAGCTAACTTAGACATTAATGATGATTTATGATGATTTCAACACAACAGAATACACGAGACCTTGTGTCAGAAAGGAGCAACTACATGTATCAATGCTCAAGCCACCAAACTCCTGAACGATACAGATGGAAGCGGAAAAGACAAGCGTCCCTGTTCAATAATTTCAAGACGCCCCGAAACTTGGTCATTGTGCTTTACAACATGGTCATTGTGCTTTACTAATTTTGCGGCAGAAATTAATTTGAAACGTAATGAATGCCTAAGACCTCATTAATTAATTAATTAATTAATTAATTAATTAATTAATTAATTAATTAATTAATTAATTAGTTTATTAATTAATTAATTAATTCAATCATTCATTCATTCATTCATTCATTCATTTATTTATTCATTCATTCATTCATTCATTCATTCATTCATTCATTCATTCATTCATTCAGTCAGTCAGTCAGTCAGTCAGTCAGTCAGTCAGTCAGTCAGTCAGTCAGTCAGACGGCCAGACGGTCAGTCAGTCATTTATTTATTTATTTATTTATATATGTATTTATCTATTTGTTTATTCATTCATTTATTCATTCATTCATTTATTAAGTTGGGAAGTCAGATCTGAAAACTGAGGTGAGATGGAATATATTCTTATGTGTCTTTGTAGTTTCACTATTAAAATTACTTGCATAAAAATCTATATCGGAGATGTACAAAGCCGACATCAGTAATCATGAACTGCATTTGACATCCTTTAGTGTTATCGCCCGTATACGTTTTCAAGTTTCAAACAATAATAACTTTTAAAGCGTTGAATATAATTTTAAATATGAACTAAGAGACAAAAGTGTGTGTATTTTCGATTTGAAATCACCATTAATGTCTTAGTTAGCTCTGTCCGCTTTATTAAAATACCTATGGTATGGGTCTAAAGTCAATTGAAATATTTTTACTCTACAGACGTCAATTCTGATGTCTAAAGTCGATCCCCGCGCTGTGAGAGTTAATCAGTTATAGTCCATAAAGTTACATAAAGGTTTGTGGTAGATGTTCAACTTAACAAATATTGTGGGACATTGCTGGTGTGCATAAATACTGTCACTGGAAACTAGAAGCAAACTGTTTCGCAGATCAAGGGTTTATTAATATAGCTTGAGAGCCTTTTATGTGGCAGGTTCATATCGGTGCATACATAAAAGGAGACTGATCCGAACAGAGTGTTCAAGTCAATGACAAAAACGTACTGTTGCACAGACCAGGGCACAACGAACACTTAATATGTGGGAGCTGGGTGTCGTACCAAATTCCATTTGAATTAAATACATATCTTGTTCTAAGAAGTAGATGGATTTGTTGATGATTTCCTATTTTTACGACTGATATAAGTGCAGACTTTTGAAATCTTTGTTGAATTATTCACACCAGGTGAATTGCGTGTCAGTTAAGATTTAGGAATAGTGTAAAATATCAATATAAAATGTCTTGTCATATCAGGATTACACTTCTCGCGGTGCGTAATTCCATTCTATTTTAAACTGATGTCCGGGGTGGATCAGATTTAAGTAAAACAACATTTTCTGTCATGTACCTGATTCAAGACAGCATACTTAGGCTTATATATTACTAGTTATGCAGCAGGATTCAGCAGTGCTGAATCAGCACCCGTTGTCATTTAGTTATCCGACGTTGATCTAGGCGCACTGCACCACACTTAGTCAGGGAAAACAAATTCCTTACCAAAAATATATTTTACCATTGCATAGTATAGGGTCTTGGCTAACTTGTGACAATTTGTTTAAGCTCAACTGTCATAGGAGCAAAATGTAAAATGGCCGAAATCGGTAATGAAAAAAATCGAAACCAGACATATTTTGTCATGGCATGCTAATTTACTGTACATTTTATCAGCGGTGGGTAAACGGATACGTTGAATGTAGTATTATTTATAAAAGAAAATGATATCATCAGGAGAAAAACCAACATGGCCGCCAAAAACAACAAAGCACGATAGTGATCAGTAAATGTTCACGCTTGACTTTTTGGTTTGAGAGGTGCAACATGCACATCTTTTGTTATCGATATTACGATTGTTAAATGTGAATAGGTCTGCTTTTTGAAATGAGAAACAATGTTTTATTTTGACTCTATTAAATGTATGTGTAATAAATATAGTATAATTATGTGTAGTGCATGTAAAAACGTAGATTGGAATACGTTAGGAGCTTTGTTTAGTGGTAAAATGCTCCAGACAGTCGAATGTAATATTAACATAGATGTTGATCTGGTCTGGGAATGCTGGCTCTAGTGATACGATGGTGTAAGAAGATAAAATGCACCGCTAGGAATTTACCACTTTGGTTTGACTCTGAAGTGAGACGTCTAAAAAAGAAGTAGACTTGGACAAAAGCTAAGAAGTTTAACAAAGGTCATCATTGGAATAAAACGTGAGAAATTAATTACATAAATTATTGCAGTTCAAACACAACCAGTTCATTGTCTGAAACACTAAAGAAAAACCCTAAACGATTCTGGTCTTATTTTAGATCGTAAACAAAAAATATACATAGAACAAATTGTCATGAAGGTCTAACCGCCACCAATCCCAATGATGTGGCTTGTATGTTCAATAAATATTTTGAATTAGCTTCCAATAACAACACTGGTGAGTCATTAGCTTTTGTAGTGGCTGAGGTAACTTTTAAAGTGGCTGTGATGACTTCCTCAGTGGCCAAGTTCAGTTTGTTTGTGGCCAAGATCACCTTTGTGGTGGCTGAGATAACTTTTAATATGGCTGTGATGACTTCTTCAGTGCCCAAGTTCAGCTCGTTCGTGGCCAAGGTCACCTTTGTAGGGGCTCAGATAACTTTTGAAGTGGCTTCAGTGGCTGACATCAAGATCGCCTATGTAGTGGCTGAGATAATTATTAAGGATGATGTGATCACTTTTGTAGTGGATGAGATCACTTTTACAGTAGCTTCAGTGGCTGACATCAGTTGTTTGTAGCCAAGATCACCTTTGTAGTGGCTGACATAATTATTAAGGAGAACTTCACTTCTTCAGTGGCTAAGATCACTTATGTAGTGGCTGAGATAACTTTGAAAGTGGTTGTAATCACTTCTTCAGTGGCCAAGATCACTTTGGTAGTGGATGAGACAACGTTTAAAGTGGCTGTGATCACTTTTTGCAGTGGCCAAGATCATTTTTGTAGTGGCTGCAATAACTTTTGAAGTGGCTGTGTCTTCTTCGGTGGCCAAGATCATTTTTGAAATGGCTGAGATCACTTTTGAAATGGCTTCAGTGGCTGACATCAGCTTGTTAGTGGCCAATATCACCGTTGCAGTGTCTGAGATAAATATTAAGGAGGATGTGATCACTTCATAAATGATCAGTAAATTATCTGTGATATTGAACGAGCTATAACTCAATAGGCCCTATACATTTTTCGACAATGGCGGCATAAATTTGCATAAAAATGGCACGTGGGACATTTTTTTCAGCTTGTTAGCATAGCTAATCGTTTTCTACGTTTTTTTGCAAGCTTGATACACCAATTAGAAATATACTTCCGAGGGTGCGCGGTAACCCTATTTTTCGACTAGCCTAATAAGCTTATCAAAGCCACATCCAAAGGTTATAAAAATAATTTCAAATAATAGCAAAAATAATGTGGAGCATAAAAAATCGAAAAACATAAAATGGAACGTGAAATTGAATTAATTTGAGACAAAGACTACAGGCGCAACAATGTTCTATCAATGAAACATTTTTTTTATGTCGTTTATTTATTGTTAAACAACTTCCGATCCTCTAATCAACTTCCAATCCTTTAATTATGACTGCACTGCACTGCACTGCACTGCACTGCTTCGCACCGCACCGCACCGCACCGCACTGCACCGCACCGCACCGCACCGCAACGCACCGCACCGCACCGCACCGCACCGTACCGTACCGTACCGTACCGTACCGTACCGTACCGTACCGTACCGTACCGTACCGTACCGTACCGTACTGTACTGTACTGTACCGTACCGTACCGTACCGTACCGTACCGTACCGTACCGTACTGTACTGTACTGTACTGTACTGTACTGTACTGTACTGTACTGTACTGTACTGTACTGTACTGTACTGTACTGTACTGTACTGTACTGTACTGTACTGTACTGTACTGTACTGTACTGTACTGTACTGTACTGTACTGCACAATCAACATGTCACTCAGCAAGGTACACGACGTGTAAGCAGTGATTGTACATACTATGCGATTTCTGGTGTAAGCTGATTTACCAAATTATTATCTCTGCCTGATTCTATCTGATTCGGCAAATATGGCGGATCAGTCTTAGCTCTGGACAGCGTCCCGGCAAACACGAGCCATTCACCCAAGGCTGGTTTAATGTTGGACCAGCGTCGTTTTTTCTGCCAGACTGTCTGCAAATTAAAAAACATGATCACCTTGGTATCATAGGGTGGTATCTGCCCCTTTGCAAAGCGGTAGATAGGACCAATTAATGCTAAGATGAAGAGGATATATAGCACACACCATAATAAAGGCGAATGTAAAGAGAGGTCAGACAGGGTGAGAGAAAGCAGTGAAAATTGGTTCTCGTCTTTGTGATTGTAAATCCATTACTTGTATGAAAAAAGACCACACCTATAAAAAACACAGCACTGCTCTGCAAAGCCAAAAGGCAGTAACTGCTTACTTGTACAGTGATCAGTTACTGTTTTACACAGCAGATGTGATCTATCACGCTCTGTACTCTCTTTAGTACATATTATCAGCTTTCAGATGGTAATTAAAACTACTCACTTTTTGACGACCTTATCTTGTGTCATATTAACCCTTTCAGCGCGGGGACCGACTTTAGACGTCAGAATCTGACGTCTATAGACGTCAAATTCTGACGTCTGAAGTTGATCCTGCACTGAAAGAGTAAATATTTATAATGGCGGTAGACCCGTAACGTGAATATATTCAAATGAAGCGGAAATAATCAAATAAAGCCATTTTTGTTCCTCCATGGTTTATATAAAAATATCTCAGCGCTCTATGGGTTAATCCTGGTGCATAAATGATACGAAAATAATACGATCAGACTCGATGGTATTGGACAGAACAGGGCACATTGGACATGTGATATGTGTAAGCTGGGTATTGGGTCATATGAAACAGTTTTTGAGTACGAAATTGGTTCCCGTAAATAGATCAATATTCTGATGACATTGTTTTTTATTGTTGTTTTGTGTGGTTGTGTCTGGCAGTGCTTACGTCTTCTCCCATGATGAATTATATTCCAGAGCAGTTTTTATTCCTCGTCTCTCCTGTGAGACGTTTCTTGATCAACTCGATATTACACTTTACTTATCCCATAATACTCACCAGGGCTCACGCTCATGTATTAAGCGACAAGCACTATAATTACTGCGAGATTACACATTTTAGTATAATACATTGTTCGGAACAGCTCTTTTGGCAGGCTGGGATCTTAGTTAGCCCAAGCGCATTACATTTTACCACGTGGGCAGCATTATTTTGTTAATTATGAATTCACGGATTGTATACATCACCTACAATCTCAGGAACAGCTTTCACAAATAAAAAACAAAGCTGCTTATTAGATCAGCCCTTCCAGTACGTTGGCCGTCGCCACGATGGCCTAATTATATTACGTCATACATTTGGGCCCAGTACTGGGGGAACAGTACTGGACTATTTTGATTTTAATTTTGCCAGATCCCGCTAGTTATTGTGGCCAGGAAGGTAAGAGTAAATCATGAAAATTTATTATGTGGCTTTGTTCTTGACAATGGTTGATTTTGGGTTTGGTATTCACAGAAAACACAAAATAAATACTAAGTGGCGTATTATTATGAGGGACCGGATCACAACCTCTCTCTAAGCCATAAGAGTCACTGACAGTGACAAATCCCGACCATCTGAAGGTAATCACTGACTTTGGCTGTAAATAAAAAAAAATGATGGTGGCTAACCCCCATCTAAAATATTTTTTTCGAATTCACAATATATAAACTTTCCATGGATAAAAATTGCTAGTGGATTTAATAGATTTTGATAGGCCTGTGGCCTCTAGCGTGTGGGCGATAATACATGCAAGTCAATGGGACAATAATTACTTGTGTGAGATGCCAATAGATGAAATAGTTATTTTCAATTTGAAATCACTATACATGGCTTACTTAGCTCTTTCCGTTTCATTTGAATACCTTTCGAATATAAATAGTTTATTCTGTCAGCGCGGATACTTAAACCCTTACAGTGCGGGGATCCCCTTTAGACGTTAGAATCTGACATCTGTAGACGTCAGATTCTGACGTCTAAAGTCGATCCCCGCACTGTGAGAGTAAAATATTTCTAATGGTCGTAGACCCATAGCATAGGTCTTCAAATGAAGCGGAAAGAGCTAACTAAGAGATGTATGATGATTTCAAAGTGAAAAAAACGTTTGGCCTCCATGGATGATACAAAAGTGTTCCAGCGCTTTAAGGGTTAAACGTCAAAATCTGATGTCTATGAACGTAAGAGTATGACGCACGCACTAAAAGAATTAGAAGCATATGCTTCTTATTGGTTTATATAACTCTAATGCTCCCTGGATAAGGGGTCATGATCTATTGGACCAACATTTAAAATAGTCGACAGCAATGCAAGAAGGGCGTACACGTCGGAATGATTTTCCTTTGACAAAGCGGCATCTTCTCTGTGTACGTTATGCATGCTATTTAATTATGCATAAACTTACAACGAGCAATATACAAAATAAAAACAAATTATTTACTTAAATTTGTAAACACGAAAATGTATTTACGTGTTTTTGTAAGTAAAATATTTACACTATATCATGTATATGACATATTTTCCCATTTGATCAACGCCCCGCGTTTGCCGGGTATGTGTTCATCAAGGCAGACTCAATTAGTGTCATCCTTATTGAATGTGATGGTTCCGTAATTATTAAAATAATATTATTCATGATGCTGAATGCCAATTATTCCAAGCAGTTTTTTTCAATTTTAATTCATAAATTATTGTCGACATAACGTCCCCTTAGATATGAAAGGAAATATCAGCTTCTTTGCAGTGGCAGATACACCCTTTTATATTGAAGGAGACCATAATCAAAACCACGCCACAATATAAAAAAATAAAGTAAAAGTTATTTACAGCGTAATTATTAATTAATCGTCTGTTGATACCCACATTAGTTGATGTCGATACATGTTATGGCGACATTTGGGCGACATTTAAAAATAGCATCATATCTGAGATTATTTCATAATTATTTAGGCCTAAATGTTGAATAATTATGCGATGTTTTCAAGTGGAATCACACAATGTTTTCTTGTTAAATTGATCATCCCAGCAAACACAAAACAACGACCCATTGTTGGGTCAATATTGGTAAAGCGTCGTATAATAATCACAACGTATTTGCAGCGCACGTCCATTTCGTTCTACACCAGACTAAGGTTTGCGTCGACATAAGATAGAATCATGATATGGGGCGGGCAGGCGTGATTTGACGCTGGCCGGATGATCGCCCGACCTGGATCTAATCTAATCCCTGAATTTGGTCACTGTATGTTAGTTCAGATAAACATGACAAAGATCGCATTGTGTTTTCAATCAGATAGTATTGCCTGGAGGCAGGCCACTTCTTGGGAAATTGCTTTGCCCTTAGAAGATTCCTGCATATTTCCAAGGTCGTCTTCTGCTTGGCCTCAGCCGCCACAAAAAGAAACCCATTAAACACAAAACATTTGTATAGCATTTGTACAATGTTGGAGCAACGTCGAAGACGTCGGGCCGACGTTGTACAATTGTTTTTACAAATGTTTTATGTTTGCTGGGACTGGGAAGAGAACAATGAGATGAAAAATAGGAGAAGTAGCAATAAACAAATTCAATTTCCCTCTATTACCATAACAGTTATATTAGTTTTGACTATTGGTTTTAAAACTTGGGACTAAATCACAAAGAGGTCAACCTTCGACATGTTTAAAAGGATAGGTGAATCTGCCTTGTTTAACCTTTTCAGCGCGGGGACCGACAATATACGTCAGAATCTGACGTCTATAAACGTCAGATTATATCACGTCTAAAGGTAAACCATACAATGAAATAATTAACCAATTATAATGCCATGGACCCATAACATGAAGCGGAATTAGCTAACTAAAACATTAATGATTAATAAAAAGAAAAAAACCTTTGGTCTCCATGGTTTACACAATATACAAAAATATGTCAGCGTTGTAAGTCGGGTTAAGTGAAAAGCAGTAACCATGGTAACTGCTCTTGTGGAAATAGCAGTTTGTCTTCGTACGTATTTTGTCCTATTATTTTGTCATTGGTCGGTGTATACTGTCATTGTTAGCACCGGCGTGCTATAGCAAATGAAGTCGAGACTCTTTTACTGCAGCTGTTTTTATTCACATTAGATGAGATAAATTATCTGAAATATAAAAAATACAATGACTAGAGACGTAAATAAATTCCTCGAATTAACAAATGAAATCATTTAGCTTTCAATCACAATGAAAATTAACAAATGATATTAATTTAGATTTATTAACATCCAGTGACCGAATCTCCTTAATCGCCATCTTGTGACCAACATAAATTTACTGTGCACGAAAAGATCGCCATCTGGTGATTAATCAATGAATAGTTTATCGATTTAATATTCATCCAATCAAGTGTCTCTTCATTTTAGCACCTTATACAAATAGTAAACAACATGTGTGTGAATCGAGAATACACCTCAAACCTCGCTTAGAATGACTGATTTTAACACATTAATTTGTTGCGATTTCTATGGATTTACAACTTACGAATTCAATAGTTATGTAGGCATTAGTAGGTATGTTTATATGTTTAACTGTATTTCAATTCTGCTAAAATGTGCTCTATAAATAATTCAGGCCAGTTCACTGTGGCAGACTCAAGTCAAGAGACAGGTGAAGAGTGTACAGTCAACATGCTGATGCTCAGTCATGCTGTGTATTGCTCCCTTCTGACAGCCATGACAGCTGTCAAATGCTTCACTGAACACTGGTCTATCTACCTATCTGAACCTAAATGAATTATCTAAAATTAGCACTACTAGCTTTACTGGCCTACAACTAAGTTATTTAAATAGGCCTACTTGTTAAAGCTGATCAATCCTGGCAATTTCCACAAATCAATTTTATCATGAAATATGTCATCACTTTTAGAACTTAGTTTTACTGACTGTCATAGCAGGCAATTCTTACATTATTATTATTAATCAGGTAATATTTATTTATGGATTACATGTCAGAATTCCCTGGTATAATTTACTGAGCCTGTCACTGTCAGCAAATCAAACTTGAAATGAATAAATGTCACGAGTTCTGCTGCTTCAAACATTACAGTTTGCAGCTCAGAAAAACTCAGAATTGAATTCCCTATTGAAAGAGAGATAGCTTTTTTGACCATTTTTACCATTATTTCAATGGCCCCATTTGCGTGAGGAGCATCCGGTGGATGAAATCTCCACTCGGTTCCTATTTCTGCCCCCTGATTAATCAACTCTGCTTTGCTCAAAGACTCTGTGAACCTTTTTAGTTCATTAGAGGCGCCAACAAAGTTTTTCCCGGGATCGCTATATATTATCTTAGAGCACCCCCTCAAAGCTTGAAATCTCCTGTGTACAATTAGGAAAGCATCCGTGCCATAATTTTGAACTATGTCCACATATATAGCTCTGGTTGACAAGCAAGAATATACACATCCCCATACCTTAGCCCTAGTTCTCTTATTTACCTCTCCTCTGACAAGCATGGGTCCAAACAAATCAACAGAGCAATAAGTGAAGGGTGGACTAGGTAAAGCTCTAAAATCTGGGACATTTCCCATTATTTGATTTAAGTGACTTTTTCTGTTTTTTCTACATATGACGCATTGATAAACAATTGCTTTTACTACCCTTCTACCCTGCAATACCCAAGCAATATTTCTAAGCCTAACTAATGTGGCATCAACACCACAGTGTCCTCTCTTATGGCATTGCTCTGCTAAAAGTTTGGCTATATAATCAGGCTACAATATCGGCACTTTAAAATCTACATCAGTGTCGCTTCCCAGCCTACCACTGGTTACAACTAACCCTGTGTCTTCATCTTTTATTGGGGCTAGCTTGTCTAATTTAGTCTCATTTAGACCTATTTGGTTGATACTAAACAACATATTCCTAGCTGCTTTTAGTTGATCTGGCTTCAAAACCATTACCATCTTTGACTCTGTATTCAAAGTTATGGGCTTAATTCTATTAATCCAAGCTTTGGCTAACACCTGCACCGTAGCCAAAGTTCGAACCACAGAACTGAATTTACTGAAATTAATAATTCTGAGGCACTCATTAATTTTTTGGAGTTCTTTCTCGGAAAATTTTAAGCATTTCTCTGAAATTTGTTTGAGGGTAGTTTGCTCAGCTGCTTGTGATCTTGTCATCACATTTGAAAATGCTTTTCTCTGAAAACTTTGGACCGTGGACTGTGCTTTTTCACTAATCTCTTGGGAAATAGGCCACTCACTTTCTGGAAAATAGAGCCACTCTGGCCCTTTTTGCCAGAAAGAATTTTCAGATAACTCATTAGGTGAGGAGCCCCTTGTAATAATATCGGAAGGGTTTTGGTCTGACGCTACCCAGTACCAATTTTCAGGATTTGTGTGAGTACGAATCTCACCAACACGATTGGCATAGAATGTAGAGAAACCATAGGACTCTTTGTTTAATGCCCCCAAAACAGTCATTGAATCTATGAAGTGATATAGTTTACTAAACTCATAACGACTGTTTTCAATCACAAAATTTGACAGCCTTGATGCAAACACCGCTCCACACATTTCTGATTTTACTGTGTCCCCTTTCATGTTAAGTGGGCAAAGCTTCCCCTTAGCCTCCACTAATCTCACAATGTAACCACCATCTGCCTCCCACCTTACATAAACCAGGGCCCCAAATGCATCATCTGACCCATCTGAAAAAGTGATCAAAATTGGCTTAGTACAGCTTTCTGTTTTTAGACATCTAGAGAAGTGTACATCTGATATTTCAGTCACTTCCTTGAAAAAAATCAACCAATTTGGTACTAAATCAGGTGATATGGGCTCATCCCAATCTGTAACATCTCCCTTTACCTTAGAATGTTGCCAGGTCTTGCGAAATAGAATTGCGCCTTTCATCTTAAATGGGGCGATCAAGCCACATGAATCAAATAAGCTCATAAGCTGACTTAAGACTATTCTTTTTGTCAATGGTTTAGGCATATTGTCCTCTATTTCGTTCGTGTTAAGATGTGAACCAGTGTACATTTTTTGCAATTTTTTGGAAAAATTTATTGCTCCCCTGACATAAAAATAGTCATCTCCCACATTGTACCCTAAACCCAAAGCGGTGGACTCATCACTTTTCACAGCATTAGGAAGGACAATGTCCGCTTCCTTTTTGTCAGGTGTTGTACCAGATTTCAACCACATTTTAAATTTGAAACCTCCCTTATTCAAAATTTTTGTCACGCCATTCTGCAAGTTCTGAACTTCATCATCAGTGTCTGCGCTATCTAGAATATCATCTACATACATTGATTTAGATATCGTTTCAATTGGGCCAGTTAAACTAGAAAATTCTGGTAATTGGGCTGTTAATTTTGTAGCAAGCATAGCCAGACAAGCTGCAGGCCTGTCTCCTATGTTTACACGTAAGATAACATATGTCTCAATCTTGCCCTCTTTGTTAGGCCACAAAAATCTGTGAAGGTGAACTTCTTTCTCTTCTAAAAACACTGAATTATACATCTTAGAGATGTCGCCTAGGAAACCATACAAACCTTCGCGAAATCGTAAAAGGACACATCGTATTGGAGTTAAAACATCTGGTCCTTTGGCCAAAATTCCATTTAAAGAATAGCCATTCACAGGCTGACTTGAATTCCAGACAATTCTACAAGGCGTAGTTTTACTCATTGGATTAGGTGCAATTTGGTGAGCTATGTACCAAACTGGACCTGTCCAAGAATTTATTTCTGATTCTGACAGTTTCCTGGCGGCGCCTCTTTCCAACATTTCAAAAATTTGACCTTCGTATATTGTTCTCCAACTTTCGTCCCTGTCTAGGCGACGTAATGTGGAAAACAAAACGGCTTTTACTGCTCTATAATTCTCTTCGGCCGGTAATTGATTAGGGTTGATCAGATACGGATACCTGGCATCCCAATGTGGCTGCTCACTATGACCATCTCCTCTAGGTTTAAATGTCAAACACTTTTCTATTTGAATTAACTCATTCTCTTCCTTCAAAGTCATATGCTTATTTCCTGGAGGACAATTACCGCATTTACATGAGCCACATCTGGGTGTGCAGGCAGCACCAATCTGATCATATTTGAACATTTTGACAATATCCCTTACATTAGTATGCAAATTCAGCGACTTGTTGATATTTGGTGTTTCGAGCGCACAAACTTCTAAATCACACACATCCAACGTCGATATTTGATCGTTAGCCTTAAGGCCCACACTGCAGGCTCTGAGACTAAAGGCCAAATGCGTTGCGGATGATTGAACATAGTTGACACTTTTTTCATTTAAATCTTTATGGCTTCCACTAACAACAACTCCCATGGGTCCGTCCCACAAGACAAGGTTATCAATAGTACATTTTCTAGATGGCATTAAACTGGCGTTAGCCTGTGAAATCAAAATGTCACATTCTGTAGGTCTTTCCAACTGTCTAGGTGAAAAATCTGGGAAAAATTTAACCAAATCATCAGCATTGGCAGAATCTACAATTGACGTGATTCTGTCCATGCCATAAAAAATCATTGGAACCGCTCCAAGGCGAGTTCTCATTTTACAGCAATACCTCATTGTCTCTATTTCAGTTTTAATACCAGTGATAGCATTTATTACAAGTGTAAATGGCTCACCCTTTAATTTCAAACGTTGTGCTACTTCATTCGTACAATAGTTTGTGTCGCTTGCACTGTCCCATAGCACACCAACCCTTTCACCACTGCTCATATATGCATACTGGAGCATCATGAGTGGAGTTGAGTCGTCAGCACTTCTAGCCTCTAGTGATGTAACATTGGTATTTGACATAACTCTACCTAATTCTTTAGTGAGTTTTTGAATTTCACTTAGGTCTTTTCTATTTACTGCTTCTTCCAATGATTTCTGAAGTTTAATTATACCATTTACATTACTAGAGTTGCTAGTTGTGCTCGCGGCTGCTCCCTCAGCAGTTTTTACACTTGTTTCATCATCGTGTAGCATGTAGTTGTGCTGCTTAGTGCATTTACGACATAAACGTGGGTTCTTATGCATGCACTCACTCGCTCTGTGCTTACCTTTTAAGCACTTGTAGCACAATTGAAGTTGTTGTACTTTTTTCAGTCGATCACGGGGGGACATTTGTTTAAAACTATCACAAAACCAGATGGGAAGGGAGCCAGTTTGGCATACACAACAAACATGAAATTCTGGCTTAAAGGGCTTATTAGATGCTGCTAAGCGGGTTCCTGCCTTGTGGGTCGACTGTGCAGAATTAGAAGGTGATTTGCTTGATGTAGGGGAAGAAACAGTCATCTCATCAGCTATTTCTAACTGCCACTTTATGAATTGAATAAATTTGGCTGGTTTTTCTTTATCAGTTAGTGTCTTACCGTCAATATGATGTACTGTTTCCCACCACTTATCTTTCACTTGGACAGGCAGCTTTCTCACTATCTGACAGACAATAGCGGGGTTCTGTAATGTATTTTCACTGTCTAGGTCAGCCAAATCATTGACTGCGCTCAGGATACTTCTATAGAATGCTGCACATTTCACAGCATCATGGTTATTGGGGGTTTGAATCTTTAATACTTCTTCCAGAATTTCAGTGATAATTTTGTCTTTTACCCCATACTGTCTTTCTAGCTCCTTCATAATAGCTGGCTCTGTCTTGCAGTCCGGTGCCAGTGTAGCTTTAACTTCAGGAGAAAGACAGTTTTTCAAACAAAGAGTTAGCTCCGCACTACTAGCATCAGACAAGCGCGGCTTTATTACACTGGAGTATTCGTTCTTCCATTCGTAGAACAGTCTAGCCTTCCCACTAAATACAGGATAACTCAGTGGTTTTAATTTTATTCTGGAAGGTGTTGTATC
Source organism: Flabesymbios commensalis (assembly GCA_964017125.1). NCBI lineage: Eukaryota > Metazoa > Annelida > Polychaeta > Terebellida > Flabelligeridae > Flabesymbios > Flabesymbios commensalis. The sequence goes on from OZ024903.1 coordinate 29,897,768, forward strand.
AGCAGCTGTACCTGTTGTAGCAAGATTGTTTAGATACTTGTTGACGTTTCTCCTTATGGCTCGAGTCCTGGAGATACTTGTATCAAGATATTCACTATTAATTGGAAGCTGTGCGTCTTCGTCAGAGAGCCCTGCTACATACAGCTCATGGCAGACTTCTAGGTCATCGGAAGCCTCATTCATCTCCTTCAGGCACAATTCAATGGTTTTCGTACCAAGCTCGTCTTCTATAGCCTCCTCGAGTTTGCGTATTTCACGCGTCAATTTGGTCTTCGCCACTCTTCTCTTCGTTTTGAGGTCCGACATGATGATAATTTATTGTTAGCACCGGCGTGCTATAGCAAATGAAGTCGAGACTCTTTTACTGCAGCTGTTTTTATTCACATTAGATGAGATAAATTATCTGAAATATAAAAAATACAATGACTAGAGACGTAAATAAATTCCTCGAATTAACAAATGAAATCATTTAGCTTTCAATCACAATGAAAATTAACAAATGATATTAATTTAGATTTATTAACATCCAGTGACCGAATCTCCTTAATCGCCATCTTGTGACCAACATAAATTTACTGTGCACGAAAAGATCGCCATCTGGTGATTAATCAATGAATAGTTTATCGATTTAATATTCATCCAATCAAGTGTCTCTTCATTTTAGCACCTTATACAAATAGTAAACAACATGTGTGTGAATCGAGAATACACCTCAAACCTCGCTTAGAATGACTGATTTTAACACATTAATTTGTTGCGATTTCTATGGATTTACAACTTACGAATTCAATAGTTATGTAGGCATTAGTAGGTATGTTTATATGTTTAACTGTATTTCAATTCTGCTAAAATGTGCTCTATAAATAATTCAGGCCAGTTCACTGTGGCAGACTCAAGTCAAGAGACAGGTGAAGAGTGTACAGTCAACATGCTGATGCTCAGTCATGCTGTGTATTGCTCCCTTCTGACAGCCATGACAGCTGTCAAATGCTTCACTGAACACTGGTCTATCTACCTATCTGAACCTAAATGAATTATCTAAAATTAGCACTACTAGCTTTACTGGCCTACAACTAAGTTATTTAAATAGGCCTACTTGTTAAAGCTGATCAATCCTGGCAATTTCCACAAATCAATTTTATCATGAAATATGTCATCACTTTTAGAACTTAGTTTTACTGACTGTCATAGCAGGCAATTCTTACATTATTATTATTAATCAGGTAATATTTATTTATGGATTACATGTCAGAATTCCCTGGTATAATTTACTGAGCCTGTCACTGTCAGCAAATCAAACTTGAAATGAATAAATGTCACTTTTTATTATCTGTCAAAATAACACATTTTTAACTCATAATTAACAATTATAGTTAATTAACCTTAATAAACTCTAGGCTAACCATGTACATGAAATAAGAATTAAACCCACCAGTTGCATGTCTTGGTTTCAAAGGTTGTTGTCTCTCAGACAAACACCAGGCAAATGAGGCAGAATCAATGCAATTTGGACTGACCACAAGATCAGCAAGGTTAAGGTCACACCTTGGCTGGTCAATATAATTTTCCATGAGAGTCAGTGGTCAGCCTCAATATCAAATCTAATGGAAATTCACCATATATATCCCATTGGCTTGTTAAATCACATTACATCAAATTATAATTGCAGTGCGATGAACATAAATCAAACAAATCAATTGACATTCTTAATTAACATTAATTAGGTTTTTACAGTCATACAATGCCCGAAGTCAGTGACTGCTGTTAGCTTTACCTTTGCAGGTGAACACGTTTTGTACTTTATGGTTGTTGCACGGCCTTACGCATGTCATGCGCCTAATTTTCACTTGTAAAATGAGTTATTGCCGACAGGCAAAAACTCATTTTGGAAGTGAGAAGTTACTCACTCAAAGACCAATGCAAAGCAGTGCAATACCTACCGATTACAGCTTAGAGTTTTTTTCAATTCTCAAAGGTGATCTATCACCACTTATATGGTATGAATAATTATGTCCTTATATGGGGTGATGGGCTATCATGTGACCCTCTCAGAGGGTCACATGATAGCCAATCACCCCATATAAGAAAAACATTTGTGCTTCATATTGTGGCAACTTTGATTTATTTGTCACAAAATTATTCATACTATGTAAGGGGTGATAGATCACCTTTACGATATAAGAATACCTTTTACTTCCGCGCGGAACGTATAGCTCGTAATAATCACACCACTGTTTTAGTGAAACCTTACACAAATACAAAGCCCAAACCCAAGAAATAAAACAATGTTTTTTGGACGCCCGCTTTCAAACAATGACATTTATGCCAAATAATATATGTGCATGTATGTAATGTATGTGCATGATTTGCGAGAAATAATAATCGTAAGGTTTGCAGAGTGCTGTGTTCTAACGGGGATTATTTAAAACGGACGCATATTTAGGTATAGTTAGATATTAAAACGAATTTGAGCAAAAAGTCAGTTTTGTCTAGACATATTACTTTCAGATTATTCTTATGAGTCATTGATGAAATTGTCGTTCAACGAGTGCGCGATGTTTTAAGTGATCTGTAAAAGTAACTAAGAGCTGTCGCGATTAATGTAATAAAGAAAACTAATGTTTCTATTATCTTTTTATCTGGGAGATTAATTGGTTATTTGAAACGTTGAAAAACAGGTGATATTGATTAATATTTTGAGCGAAACTAATTCGCGAGAATGTGTAATTGATTATTCTATTTTCTCTTATGATTATTCTATTTTACAATATTATTTTCCTTATCAATCTGTGTTTTGTGAGCTACCTGCTCTAATGTTAAATAATAAGTTTAATCATATATACATGATATATATATAAATATATAATTATTGTCCCAAATTGAGCTTAATTGGTCATTTGCTACAACATATGTTGTAACAAATTCAGCGACACCTTATCTGGTTTGAAGTGAGCATAAAAACGCATATATCATAAACCATTGTGCTGCTGAATTGTTTGTTTCTATTTTTCGTCATTTGAAGCAGGAAATGCTGACGCAATTTCCAGCTTTAAATGACGATAAATATATATCATATGAAAAATAGATATCTCCCAAATTAAAACAACGTGATTAAATGAGCGCATTCCACAAGTTATTGGCAATTGCAGTAGATTTTATTTTGGTTTGAGACCGCCTTGAAACCGCATATATACGGTTCTGGCAGTACAAGAGCTGACTACGTTTTCGAGGAGATTTAACTAAAGAAATGGTCCCTGAAATAAATGCGAAATAAATGCGAAATAAATGCGTTGTAGTAAATGCTCAGAGAATGAAACAATTAAAAAAGTTCTATATTATTTCTGTAATATATATATCGCCCTAGCAGGACAATAGTTGACATGACGTTGTCTTAATCATACGGCTCGTGCTTGAGAAAAAGGGCAGATAGCGTATCAAATTAGTGTGGTTGTTATTCAGATAATTAATCATCTCTCCCAGCTCCAATTTCACAAAATAATAGCTATTTGCACGTAAACATGGTAAAAATAATACCGTGTGTTTAATCCTTTCAAGCCTGAATTTACCATTATCATCTTCATCCTCTACAAGTTGAGAATTGCTGTCGAAATTATCGACTTGTACTGAATGAAGCTGGATTGAAGTGGGTGATTAATGAAAAAAATAATTCACCATTATTGAAAAAATTTCATAAAAAATTCCGTTCCAAAAACCAAAGTTGTGAGAAATAAAGTAATTCTTTAGAGATGCAAAATTAGGATTTCATACATCGTGAGGGTTTAAAGACGTTGGGACGACGTTGCATAAATGTTACACAAATAGTTTGTGTTAATTTGGTATCAATTTTTAATCGTTTTTGTACTGATTTCACTCTCTTCACGAATAGTTCAACCCTCTCATCGCTACAGTTGTTTTAATCCGCTTTATTAGCCGATTAACTCACTTTTATTGAGAATTGAATGTGTGTTTGAATATGTTAAACTTTCTGATTTGTAAATGGTTGATCTTAAATGACACAAATATGCGTAATGTTCACCCCTTGAAGTTGTGGGTGGCGGTAGCGAGATACAACTTGGCGTGGGAAACATAACGTATAGGGCATGTGGGAGGTAAATAATGTAATGTGCAGATACGGATTGGAGTCATTCAGAAGTGAAAGGGTTCAATCTGACAGGCAGGAAATTAAAAAGTACCTGTATTTTAAAAAATAATGAGTTTACTTTTTTCTGTGGGGATCTAATTTCCGATAGATTCATACCGTCTGTGAAAACACTTCTCGCATCATCTCGAACTGCCGTTTTGACTATTTCCAAGAAACTGTGTAATTCGTCACACAGCACATCGCACCCGCAGTTTTTCGTAAGGTAAATGTTATTGCTGTAAACACTGGTAAATGTGTGAAGTTACCATAAACAACATCAAATTGACTTTCCATAAAAGGGCAGAATTTGCAAGCGCAATTCTGCTTTTTTTAGGAAATACAAATTACGCCGCTCTTCTTTGAGTTGCCGCGCCTCCTTATTGCGGGGCAAAGAGGTGGGGCACGGGCATTCACGCAATGCTGTTTCAAAGTCGAGCCAGCGTCGAAGACGGTGACCCGACATTGAAATAGCACTGGGTGAATGCCACGTGTTTGCTGGGGCGGTGCAGGCAAACGGTTGACACATTTCGCTCAGCGCTTTACATTGTTAACCGGGAGTGGGCGGGAACGGCAGCGGAATTTGATCAGCGCCCCTTGCCAGTCCCGTTCAGGGATTACCCTCAATGGATGGGGCGCAAATTTACGTCCGTCAAACGTGGCAATGTTGCCTCGATGGCGCCGTGCAATGCCAAAAGGCGGTAACTGTTACTTTACAAGTAAGCAGTTACTGCCTTTTGGCTTTGTACTGCAGTCCTGCACCTCGCGCTCCAGAGATGGCTCAGCATCGCCTCGCCTTGATGAGGTCATCAAAGTGACCGAGAAGATTTCCAACAACATAATTTACAGGACTCCCAAATGAACATCCAAATAGACGTCCTTGAATGATAAAAATAGCTCTAGCCGAATTTTACAGTATCGCAGCATGGTATATTATTTTCTCTACGAGGCTAACGTTGGAGAGGGTCGTACTTGAACATTTTGGTCACATTTTTTATTTTAGGTGCGCTTTCTAAGTGTCTAGCTAAAACATAATTCGGATTCATCAAAACTGTACGTGTCTGCTGTGAGATGTCACTCCAAAGTGAAATCTATGTGAGATGCTCTATACTAAACTTCCCTGGCAGAGCCAACATCCATCTGTTGATCTGGAATATTACAGCCCCGGCTTTATTGAAATATTCTCAAAATGGTACGATCAACATATATTTATCGTGTTCGAGTCTGGAATCTCGATTTATTTCGGCCGATAAATAATTAAAATTGAACAATTGATCACACACATGAATCAATAGAGATTTATAGGTCACATTTGTGGACATATAGGCTAAACTGGGCCAGGATAACCTACTGACGATGGCGAAATAAATCGAGATAAATGTCACTGCCTCTGGATAAAAAGATCGGAATTCAGATTCTAACTGTCTTACACTCTAAACAATAAAGGTTATTTAGAAGGAACCCTTCAGTACTATTGCCATGCAACCCCAGGAGAACCCACCTGGATTTGCATGATAATAGTACTGAAGGGTTATTCTTAAATAACCTATATTATGTAGAGAGTAGGCCTAGTACTCTTCCTCTCGCTGACGGGGGGGGGGGGGTCACTCATCAATTTCGATCCTTTAAAAGCTTCATACAAAACATCAAAACTCAGAAATAACAAGTATTTTTGTCAAAGTTAAAGTAAGTTTTGCATTAAAGCTATAGCCATTGTTCGTATTTTTAGTTCAAGAAACAACGTAGTCCTATTTAATGTCAAAGAAGGTAGCACGAACGACATTAAAAAGTGAATTAATTGGAAGTTCTTGTCACTTAATAGCAACGCTTACCTGTTAAACCTCGCTAATTAACATGATTAAGGTCGATCTGAAATCTGCTCAAACTAAAGACTAAAGACAAATTAATATTTGCAATGGCTTACCACAAAACAGGAGAGTTGTTGATTTAATGCTAGGCCATCCTCGCATTCGGTAGCCCAACATTAAATTAACATTGTGTTAACGTGTTGTGTTTGCTGGGCTGAGGTCAGACAATTGACTTCTCCTGGACCTAAACTATTGGTAACGGAAATTCGGGTCGTTAGTCGTTTTACAGTCACGCGTCACAATCGTGACATTGGAAATCACACTTTGATATACGAAAAACGCTAAATAATAATAATAATAATTCATTTGTCTTTTATTTGAACATATTTCAGATACAACTAAGCAATCGCTGCCTTTTGGCTTGCACCGTGGTGCATATTTATTACTGCCGCGCAGAGTCAAAAGGCAGTATCTGCTTACGCTACAAGTTAGCAAATACCACCTTTTGTCTTTGCGCGGTGGCCCAGCAAACACAAAATATTTGTATAACATTTATACAAGGTCGACCCAACGTCTTCGACGTTGGTCCAACATTGTATAAATGTTATACAAATTTTTTATGTTTGCTGGGGGTATGTATACATGTACGTGGTAGATGTGACGTGGCACACGAGAACTGTGACGTTCCATACGTGATATAGCTGGTCATTAGTGGCAGTCAGTAGACCAGGCTTAGTAGGGCCAAATTAATTATTTAGGGTCTGCCTCCATCGCTCTGCAGCTAAATTTTACCATTGACTTCTGTGTACCCGACGTTAATCTTGACCCGGGGAGGAAGACCGGGCAGCGTACGTGCAGGGGAACGATTATGGTAAATGTTATGCATGCTGTGCGTGTAGATACTGACATGGCAAAGGCCTGTGTACATTCTGGGGTTGAGCCATGGAAAATCCTGTTATGTTGTTTTGTATTGTCAAGTAATAGCTTTACGACTTTGCCCAGTTTGTACACAGATGGTTTACTGTCTAACCATACCATGCCCTGTGGTCTCCACTATATGGTATATAACGCACACGGCAATTTTTCATACAAGACAGATTTGCCATAAATTACTTGGTATTTGTTGCTTGTCAATCTGTCACTTGAAAGTCAACGCAATTGGCATTAAGCAATTTCGTGATATCATTCTGTTTTGATGCCGGGGTTAGCACGATTTTGTTTTGTGTTTAACCCAGTCGTCTGCACTCCAATCCAATGATAAAAACCTTCTCTAGCGCCTAGAACTATATTGAGCTCAGAACCGCAAAAATCAGTCTATCAGCATCTTCCTCCGCAAGGCCCGCTACTCCAGACGTCGCAGCTCCGTCTGCGACGTCGGGAGTAGCGGGCCTTGCGGAGGAAGATGTACATCAGTGACTACAGATTTATGCAGGTCAAAGCATGATCGCCAATAGGGATATTGACAAAAAAAGAGCTGCAGTGGAAAAGCCAAATCAAAAATACAATTATGTATTCATATTGCTACATAGCTAAAGTAAACAAAACAAAAACGTACAACATTATCTTTTACACCGCTAACGATTATAAAGCCGTTTAATCAGCCTATTTACAATCCCAGTTATTGGGATTAAAATGAGTGTCTAAGCTTTAAGATTTGTATTATTGTTTGGTTTGGAAGCGGATATGAGTTTTTTTCACCCACCTGAAGTTGTGGGTCGCGCTTGCTAGATACAAGTGGGTAAATATGGTGGTTTTAATTTTCGCGCTTTTCGCAAGGAGGTCAAATTCGCGAATTCAAGAAACTCGCGAATATTATTATTGTAATAGTGCTACTAACATGACTAGAGAAAAATGAAAATTCGTGAATTCTAATGTTCGTGAAAAGTCCCAAAATCAGAAATTCGCGAAAATTTAAACACTTGAAAATTATCAGACCTTCAGTTTTGCTATTGTTGTAGTGCTTGCGGTGTTGCACATTCTCACAGTCATTTTCTCCAACTGCCTGGATTTTCACGCTCAGTGCAAAATCACCAGAACAATAGATGACAAGTTGCGCAATAGTATAGTCCGCTCTCCATTAAGAATGCTCAAATTGTATTGTTGAAATCGTTTTTATCTACTGTTTGATAAAGTATGAAACTGCTTTATAAATATGTCGGCACTAACAATAACACTATTTTCATTTGTTCATTATTCTACACGATCGCAACGTTTATTGAAAAATGGGGGCAAACGAATATCGTATTTAAAAATACTCTTTAATTAAAAAATGTTTTATTTGTAATAAGCAGCGGGCTGATGTTAACATGACGTCTAAATTTAATTAATCGCCCTCTAATTTGAATTTGCGCAGACGTTGATTTAATGCAGCGCCACCAGGCATAGCGTTGGCACTGCATTAAGTCAACGTCTAAGGTCTAACTGGCTGGACTGCTCTCTCATGGCTGCAGATTCTGAGTGGCTCAGTCTACGAGTTGGACAATGTGTGCACACTGCCTCCAGTATTACTGCAGTGCAAATCAGAAAGGCAGTCATTGCTTACTTTTCAAGCCAGCAGTTACTGCCTATTGGCTTTGCAGACGTTCATAAATCCACACCCACGTTTTTTACAGCTAAATTGAAGGATTTTGTAATCCATTATTCATGAAAACAACGCCATTACCGTATTGATTTGGCGCACTTTAATCTTGCTTGTTCGCTAATTTGACAAGCCAGGCAGGGCCGCGCGCTCAGACACTACGGGCGGTTTATTAGTACAGTGGAGGGGCGTGGGACCATTAAAAAAGCTTTGATTGAAACGCGGAGGCGAAAAGGAAACAACGGATTTGTTGAAACCCGGTCATTTGTGAGTGATAGATCGGACTAATTTAAGCCCGGATTGTGTAGATATGATAAAAGAGGCTTGTGCGTCGTGCTTTTACAATATTAAAAAGACTGATTATTTCGCAACGAATAATATATTTTCATATGGCAATATCTCACTCTGAGGGATATTTATAGTATCTTATTTATAACACAAGTGACATAAAAATTATCTTGTTACTCTCGGACAAATAATATATACATGAATAATTAATGCAATAATTCAACAGTTCAACGCCAATTAATCCCTTCAGCGCGGGAACCGTCTTTATACGTCAGAATCTGACGTCTGTAGACGTCAGATTCTGACGTATAAAAACGGTTCTCGCACTGAAAGAATTACAATATTTCCAATGGTCGTAGACCCTTAACATAGGTATTCAATACAACCATGAGAAGCTAGCTAAGGCATTTATGATAATTTTAAATTGACAATAACGCTTAGATCGCCATGGTTTATACAATAATAATTCATCGTTGTACGGATAAGGACTTGCCATCCTGATATAATTTGTCAGAAATATATTTGTTGTGGTTCGTCAGTGTAAATGCAAAGTTGGTGCACGCCTCACCAATATTTTTTTGTGGCTTGTCAAACTAAATGCAAAGTTGGCGCGCGCCTCAGCACAACCAAGATACGCACGTAGCAATTCGCGGTGGCTCATTGCACCAATATTACGTCCAATTGCTCATCTAAATCTCATCAGCACGCAAATCGAGATCGTTACCCTTCGTTTTCGGGCGACATTCGTGTTGCTTTTGACTTGGTAAGGCATTTTTTAGTAGAATTTGTCATGCAGTTGTTCTTACACAATTTGGGAACGCTGATTCCAAATCTGCCCCATGCCAAGCTATAGTTTGAGTTTTTTCTACTCAAAATTCAAAAACAAAATGGCCGCCAAAATTAGTGAAAATGTCACAACTTTAGATGACCGCTTGGCTTACAATGAACATAAAAACATTATTTCGCTGTATTAAAACACACCTGAGCAACATACTTAAAGTCCCTTAAATTTCACCTTGTGCGTTTGCCGCTAGAGGACAAAATCCAAAATGGCCGCCACTTCAAGGCAATGTGCAATAACTTTGCTTCCAAATAACGTAGAGATGTGTTTTGGTGTCTACATATAGGTTTCTCACACCCGAGAAACCAATTCAAAGCCGTGATAACATCTATTATCAATATTTCACAAAGTTATAGAGAAAAAAAAATGTTGCGCCAGGAAAACGACACATCGTAGTCCAATCTAATAATAATGATTTATTTGATAAAGTAATTATTTCACATTTAGAAGCCAAGGGACACAAACGTAACATCCGGCATGTTGTAAAAATGTTTAGACTATTGACAAAAAATATTTTATGATTGTTGATCATTGTCCGGCACTAGATAACCTGTCGCTCACCATATATCCGTTCCAGGCATATTAGTATGTGGTCTATGTGATGTCCACCTGCATCGTGTTTTTACAGTACCGTAACTATTACTGTATTGTACTAGATTAATTGGTAGTAAAAACCTATATTTAACCACCAAAAACAACTTTCTATGACTATTAGACAAACGTTATGGTACTTTCTGCATTATTGGCGGCCATCTTGGATTTTTTGTGTGATAGTTGACCAGGTCTTACAACATTAAATTCCTCAAAACAAAAATGTTATTTTGAAGACGAAAGTCAAGTTTGTGTGTCCGCTCTGCACCCAGACGTGATGTATAATCATGATAATTGAGACTTTATCTGCTATTTTGACGGCCATTTTGTTTTGCAATTTTGGAAGGGAAAAACTAAAAATAGAGCTTGGCATGGGACAGATTTGGAATCAGCATATTCAAATTGTGTGAAAACAGCTACATGACAAATTCTACTAAGAAATGCCTTACAAATTTTAGGAATGTCGCTTTTTGAAAAATGGGCCCTGACTAGCATCTAAAGAAGTCAGATTCTAACGGCTGAAGTATATCCTTGATTGGAAGAGTAAAATATTTATAATGATCATGCACCCATAACATATATGTATTCAAATAAAGCAGAAATAGCTAACTAAGAAAGTCATGATGATTTCAAATAAAAAAAACATTTTGGTATCCATGGTTTATACAAATTATTTCTGCGCTTCAAATAATATAACAACTCACTTTAAAAAAAGCAGTCACGACTGTTTAGCTTTGCTCGTCAGTATATACTATATTCATAATTTATAGACATTTTTGCTGGACCTATATATTACTAAATATACTTTTTACAACAATTGAATGACGGGTACTGATTAGATGATTTTGCACTTGATTGGTTACAAGTACATTTTGTACGTGTGGGTTTTTACGCCATTGGTAATGACAACCTTGATTGCAAGACTACCCCTAGCGAGATAGGCAGTCTGACTTCGGTAGGTAAATAAAACAGGTAAAAAACAATAATTTAATGTAAAACAAGGATGGCCGATGCGAAATTATAATATATACACTCTTGTTCATATTGGAAGGATATTTTAAAGTATTACATTAATAATTGTAATATTTTCTATGTCGCAAAGGAGGAAAGTAAATTTATTTCATAATCAGATAATGTTGATAAATGAATAAACTTATGCTCTAATTTGGCCGTCGTATGCAATAAACTAATGTTTTTAATACGCATGCGCAAAAGAGAAAAGTAAGCCAGACAGCAGTACCATTCAATAATTTTATAATTTAATAAAAAATCCACTATAATTTGTTTAAATTGATGCAGACTATTTGGAATTAGAATAATAATTTACAAAATGTCAGTATTTTTTCTATCCAATGTCGGATATTTCCTCCTTGGGCCTCAAGTACAGCCTCGATTCGACAAGGCACTGACCCACCAGCCTATCGATGGCTATCTATCTGGCTCATATTCACTTATCAGGTCCAAAGCAGCTGAGAGCTCATTTACATTTTACATCACTTTCGAATATTATTTCGTATAATATATTAATTTCGTCAGACATTCTAGCTTCGTAAAATGGTGAAGGTGAATTACCGAATAAATGAATTTCCAAAATGTATGAATGAATGGATGAATGTCGTTTTAATCCTGTTTGGTGAAGGTAGTTATATGCATATGCTATCCTGACCATCATATATGTGTTGAGAACCAGCTAGTTTTCCCCAGCAATATTGCCCAGCAGGATTTGAACATTTATCCCTCGCGACCAGAGGGCGAGTTCTAGATTCACGGAGGAGCACCATTTTTTGAATTTGATGAATGGACGTGGAATGAACTTTTTTTTGAAACCTGAACACATAGAACAGGAAATGTACGCCGGACTCTGGAATGACACGCAATATAGTGTCAACCATTCCACCATAAAATACAAATCAGGGTGACCACTGAAGCCGGAGTATAATGTATCATGGGTCCTCTGTCAGTTATGGAGTAACAAGAGGTGCATATGGAATAACAGACTATTCGTTTCTGCAAAAACAAATGCAGTAACTGCTTACTTGAAAAGTCAACAGTTACTGCCTTTGTACCCTGCACGACAGCTCTGGAACCTGCAACGCTAAAACGCAGTATCTGCTTACTTGTGATGTGAGCAGATACTGCATTTTGGCTTTGCACGGCACAGCTGCAGTTCACGTTATTGGCACAGTCCCGTCAACCCGTCACCCAGAGGGGGGACATATTAACAATTTTCCGGGGCCAGAAATGACCGTCGTCCGCACGGTCCTGTCGCCCATCTAGAATGTCAGATGACTCATTTGCGGGTCCACGGGTCAGTCTGGATCACTTCGAGGGGCAACGTTGGCTTAATGCTGGCTCAACACACTTCTCATTCCACGATGCGGTAATCCGATGTTGTTGTAATGTTGGGCCAGCGTCGTAGACGCTGTCCCAACTTTACAACAACATCGATCAACCCCTCGCATTTCTCCGGTCTGACCCTATCACTCAAGGTTTACAATGCTTACGACAGACGGTTCTGATTTTGGGTTCTGGGTTTTGGGTCCACCTTGCTCCACTCTCCCCTACAACGCCAAAAGGCAGTAGCTGCTTACCCGTAAAGTAAGCAGTTACCGTATTTCGGTTTTGTGCGTCTCCTCTGACTGTTTTACAGAATCATAACGCACATATTTATCGAGGAAAGGGCAGGTGACATTGAGACAATGTCGGTATGCTGTTGGGTCAGTCTCGTAGACTGTGGACCATCACTGTGTAGATGAATACGTGGATGTACCACATGACCAATAAATCGCCATGGGTGACGCCAGCTATCATGGTTGGCCAACTATTTAGTACTTGATTTTTTTCCACTAGTGATTGTAATCATATAGGCGTAAATGATATTTTTGGAAGAAATACGTTTTTAAAAGTGATCTATCACCCCTTATATATTTGAATAATTTTGTGACAAATAAAGTTGCCACAAGATGGGGCACAAGTGTTTCCTTATATGAGGTGATTGGCTGATAGCCAATCACCCCATATATGGGGTGATTGGCTATCTGTGAGGGTCACATGATAGCCAATCACCTCATATAAGAACATAATTATTCATACCATATAAGGGGTAATAGATCACCTTTAATATTGTCGGTGAAGGATGCACTATGGAGTATAACCACGATGACCGTTCTAATAATAATGATAAATAGCTGATGCTGCAACCATCTTTAGGTGATTTCATTGAAATTTTCAGAAACTGATGAAGTGGGAGACCAGACTCAACATGGAAAAATACAATAATTAATGTACATTATTGGTGATTTTTAAGAAATTCCAGCCATGGGACATTTTATCTCTAATCTCATCATATTTATTAATAATGCGTATACAATATCATTGAGATAATGTAATATGATATCTGGATATGGTTGCAGCGTTTTTTCCTTCTCGCCTGTCGAGTGTGAAGGCTCACACTGCCTGTTCTGTATTTCAATGACTAAATAAAAGACAGTAACTGCATACTTGTAAAGTGTACAGGTACGGTCGTACTTCACAAAGCCGTGCTGCCTTCAACTTCGTTAACATAATTACATCGCTACTCCCACGGTAATTGGCCATCGACCCAAGGTGTAAATGATTGTCTTGATAGTGATGCGGAGCAAACCCGTGCAAAACCAAAAGGCAGTAGCTGCTTACTTTACAAGTAAGCAGCCACTGCCTTTTGGCTTTGCATGGTAGATAGTTCTTCTGGACATCGCCAGTAAATTTGCTGGCGTGGCTCCCCATGATATTGGAGATGTCTTCGCCGTGTGTTCTCACTTAAACATGTTAACGCTTAACCTGCATTTTCAGCCCGCTGATTGGTCGAGTCGATCAAGCAGAGGGCTCAGATTTAGGTCAAGCTGCGCAGTATATCGGAATCTGGCTAAGACTTTTTCATGTTTATGTCTTTGTTGACTGCATGACTCCCTTCAACCCTTACAAAGCTGATGTATTTCTGGTGTAAGCATGCATAGAGATTTTTTAACGCCCATTATCATGATTATAAATGTGTTATTCATTTATCATGTTTATTGCGGCGATCGACTCAAGAGGTTCGCTCTTCACTGCTGATAATCAAAACCTAAACCAAAGCGAGGAAATCGAGGTAAACGTCTTTCATTTTGAAGTGATGTCGGCCGTTATTATCAATCGTTGCAGGTGGATTGTAGGGTGACCTCGTATGACAATAATATGGTCATGATTACGACGTTCGTTCAGTTTAGTTTAGCTTAGTTACGCAAAACGAAATAATTTCGCGAATGAGCACATCAATAAAATCAATAAAGTATTTAGCAACACAAATCCCGTCTTCTTTAAAACTGACATGGATCGGTATGTGGCGCCAATAGATTAAACTTGGTTGCAGGTCCATTCGTCCGAGGCCTCAATTGAGCTTAAGTGAAGTGGCGGACGAGGAGTTTTGCTTTCGAAAGGATTGTATTGTTGTTGATATTTCAGCATATCGTCGCCTTGGAGCTAAAGGATCCTATCTGCCACTCTGACGAGTGTCAGATAGGATCCTTTAGCTCCGAGGCGACGATATGTCGTTAGCAATGTACACGTGGCGATCCCAACATGTACGTGATTGTGAACGGAAGGTATATGTTCATCGTGTAATGCAGTCGCACTGGTGAAGTATTTGTGGCGACATTCTCATCAAATAAATTTAAAAAGTCCTCGGGATGTAGCTACAACAGCGTTGTCATGTTAATGCTTATTACTGTGACCACGCTGTTTTCAGCTTATTGGAGTCCCTTGAAAGTAGCCTATGTCACTGAAAAAATATTCTACAGCATACACTGACCTTAAACATTATCCAAACTACAAATTGAACTACAGTAAGACAGGTTGGCTCAGGTTATTTATTTTAATTATTTAAATTTGATTAATTATTTTTTTATGCAGACTAGACAGTTTCATTCCTATTTAGCATGTTTAGTGTGCGCGACCCTTCAAGATATTTCAAACTGTTTTAGCACGTATTCTGGAATTGAACAAATGTGCAGATCTCTTTCAATTTTAAACATGTTAAACACCAGTTGCAAATTATAGCAAAACTGTTCAAGGTCTGTGGATCTTTCATTTTTTTTAAGTTGGCAATTGCCAGTAATGCCAGCTTCAGTTGAAAAAAAAAATGTATTACCTTTCAATTTACACTGCAAAATATAAATGTTTGCTCTAACCATGCTATCTTACGGAAATATTGAACATTGAGAGATGCAAAGTGTGTAAATTAAATGAATTCACCAGGCCCACAATGCAGACTGTTTTCTCGGTTAAGTCGATGGTGGGAAGCTTTGATTGTGTGAAATCAATGGGTAGTCGTCGGATAAACGTTGAGCCAATGTGGGATTCATTTTGGTCCAGCGTCGTAGACGAATTTTTATTTCATTTGAGCTAGTGCGCATGTTTTCAACGGTATGATAATTTATGATCGGGATTTGCATGCATCATGCACGCCTACCGATTTTGTTAAGAATAAAAACACGTGTATATCAGTTTTACGAATTAATTTTCTGGCAGTTAACAGATAATTTTGATTTATTATTTTAATTGCTCTGTTTTAGTCAAGTATTTTCATTGGTGGTAATTTGAAATAAAAAAGGAAGGAGATATTTATGACCTAAACATAGGATTCGTTTCTTGGATGATTTGTATACGTATATACACCGTGGAGAGCGACAATAAAATGTAATCGCCACTTTACCTCATTCATCGTTATTAGGCGTCCGTTATTCCGTGTGAAAACTGCATATAAATTCCACTCCTCACGCCATTTCTGATATTTGACGAGTATAAAATTGACGCGTCCAATGTAACAGTTTGCGTCCGAAGAGTGTGTGATGAGCACTCGTGTTTATTGTTCTAAACGTTTTAGAGTTGAGTTTTAACGCAACAAAACTCCGAAGTATAACACTTAAAACATCTGAAAGTGTTTATAATGTCCACTATACCATGTATACGCATATATTTCATCATAAAACACATATTTCTATCCTAGAACGAATTTTGAACACCGAATGCTTTATTCCCAATGTATAACATTTTAGTATCTATGTGGCTAGCATTGTCCAGAAACACACCAACGCGTACAATATGCTCCAATAGCCTGCTGAACAAATTTCGTTATTTCTGTGAAGCATTTTGTCAAGAAAATTAAAATAAAAAATATAACTAAACACCTTACCCCAATGGCCCCATAAAGGAACTTGCCACAGGGACTGGTCAAAGAATTCAGGTCACCAAGACGGAAGTAAACATAATCCCGCTGATCCAGATGCCTGATGTGGAGGTCAAGGATCCGGGATGACGTCCCTCTCCCTGTAATTGTCTCTAATAAGAGCGCGTTTAAAATAATGGGGTGTGACCGAGGTAAAGACCCGGGAGGGGGTGGTCCGATCCTTAATAGAGTTCAGCGGCCGGCCGTGCAGCAAGACGAGGCTGACATCTGCAGACAGGGATGCGGCGCCCATGGCAACCGCATCTCTGGATGTCCTGTCTCAGGATCCGGAGACGTTGGATCAGCGGCTGGTCGGCGTCTGGCGACGCCGCCCAGCCTCTGATCCAACGTCTCGGGACTGCGTGGGTGTGTCCACCTGCACCCCGTCTGGAGGTGGACACGCACACGTTCCCAGCAAAACGAGATATTGTGCCATTTTTGGTTCAATGTTGAGCCGATGTCGTCGACGGCAGGCCAACATTGATCCAACAATAGCTCAATAGATCGTGTTTGCTGGGAATTGACAGCAGGCTTTAATTTGAAACGAAGCATCTCCTTGTGTCTTTACGTGTATGTTGGTCAATTTTATACAATTATGGGCCCAAGTATGGTATTCTACCACCGACCGATGAAACAGTGACTCAGTCTTCACATGACATTTTAGCATAACTTCAATTTTATAAACGATGGTTTCTGAGCTTGTATAGGTATATTGCCTTTTCTCAGATAATCTGCCTTATTGTACTATTTGTTTATGAACTTTAATGCACTCATATGTACATGTACTGTGTATGGCGAATACATAAATAAATAAATGACGAGATCAGCCAATCAATCAGCTGTTATTCAAATTTGGGGATAGAATACCATACTCGGACCATGCATCTGTGGCCATTATAAATATTTTATTCTTTCAGTGCGGGGATCGACTTTAGACGTCATAATCTGACGTCTACAGATGTCATATTCTGACGTCTGAAGTCGATCCCCGCGCTAAAAGGGTTAGGCATCAAACATAAATAATTACATCAACTATTTTATAATATCAATTCGCTACCGGTTATAAAACGTTATTTATAGTAATACCGATGAATATAATTGGCGAGGAGTAAAATAAAGCAATTCCGTTAAACATATATAGATCAATGATTGTTTTGACTCCTAGGCAGTTTGGTTAATTTTAATTTTCAAGATGTGGTAAAATATTATCATGATTATCATGATTTGATTTTAGCTACCATTTGAAACAATCCCATGGCTGCGACCATGTTGGTGTAAAATCGGTAAAACCACCCTAAATTGTCTAAAATTAATGTTTTTATTCCATGTTTTTAGGAGTTGGGGAACTCATTGGATGCAATAACATTTAGCCAGTGTCAAAAGTGTTTTAAAATGGCGGTGTGGCTAGGGGGGGGGGGGGGGGTTGGGGGAGGTATGGCAAAATCCAAGATCATGGCCAAGGTAAAATATGATTTTTTACCAAATAAGGGCAGGAACAAGTATAATACATTTTTTTCGTCTAATTTTGATTGGAAAATCCATTTCTTATATTATTTTTATGATTCAAGGTCATCTTCAATGTCAAAGGGCCAATCTAAAGGTCAAATAATCAAAAATATGATTTTTACCAAATAAAGTTAAGAAATTGTGTAATACCCCATTTTCATGGAATTGTGACTGGTAAGTCTTTTTATGGTATTATGTTTGTGATTCAAGGTGACCTTTAAGGTCAAAGGGTAAATTTTAAGGCCAAATTCCTGAAAATAATATTGTAAACAAATACAAATATCAAGAAAACATCATATGTAATATCTCGTTTTGAGGTGATTTTACTGGATAATCTACTTATGTTATTATTTTGGTGATGCTAGGACTTCTTCGACATTAAAAGGTAAATCCCAAGGTCAAAATGTATAAAAAAAATTGAAGATCAAAGGTCTTTAAAGTCAAAACGTCAATTTAAGGTCAAGTAAAAGCAAGCGTAATACCTATTTTTTGTGTAAAAAGAGGTAACCGACTTAATCTAACTTACTGGAAGATCCATTTCTGATAATATCTTAATGATCGATTCAACTTCATCTTCAAAGTCGAAATGTCAATTTAAGGTCAAATGAGCGAAAAGATGATTCTAACAAATTAAAATAACACAATGTAATACCTTATTTCAATTTAATTTTGAGTAGGAAATCCTTTTATGGTAGTAGTTTTATCGAAAGTCTCATTAAAAAAAAACATTTTACACAAATAAAAATAGAAACAAGTGTAATCCATATCTTTGATGAGGGTTTAACTGCATTTATTGGAGTACAATTTTGATAATTAAATGTCATATTTCGAATCCTGTGTCTAGAGGCCTATGTCATCTCATTCCTCTCGCCATCCTCAGGAGGTTCTCCTGGCCCAGTTTAGCCTGTATGTGCACAAAGGTGGACTAAAACCCTATTCATTTCATTTGATTTTTCATAATTATTGACATTTATAAGGTTATTTAGCTATGTTTGACTGAATAAAGTGTTCTTCAACGCCTCCCCACCGTTTTTTATCGTTTTTCCGTTGCTCTTTAACACCATCAGATGATCTCTAACTCCCGCCTATCGCCCATCAACACATTCCAATCGCCATTTAACTCCTCTCTGTCACCCTTTAACACTGACGCATCCCCTTTTGTTTCCCCTCCATCGCATTTTAGACAATAGCATTACCATATTTACACCTTTCTGTCGCCTATTAATGCCTCGTTGTCGCGCTTTAGAACTGTCTCGTCGTTTTTTAACGCCTCCCCATTGCCCTTTAACTTCTCTCTGTCTCCCTTTATTGTTTCTTGATCACCCTTTAATGCCTCTGTGATGCCCTTTGACGCTTTTTCGTTGCCCTTTAATGCCTTTTTGTTGCCTTTTTGTTGCCTTTGTTGCCTTGAACGCATCTTACTTTCCCTTTTATGCCTGCCCATTGCCTCTTAACGCCTCTTCTGCGCACCTTAACGCCTTCTCGTCGTCCTTAAACGCCTACCCATCGCACTTTAACGCGTCCCCATTGCTCTTTAACGCTTTCCCATTGCCATTTAACGCTTCCTCGTCGCCCTGTACTGCCTTCCATACCACCTTTTAACACACCCAGTCGCACCTTAACGCCTCATTGTCGCCCTTCAACGCCTTTACATTGCCCTTCAATGCCTCTGCGTCGCCTTTTAGCGCCTCCCCATTGCCTCCTGCCCCTTCATTTGTAATGCCTTGTAAGTTATTGTAATTCCTTGCGCAAAATTACATTTTCATATTGGTAAGTTGATCTTTTCACCTTGAGCATGCTTAATTATTAAAAACCCAGAAGAATTATATTATGCAGTCAAAACCACACCGCTACGAGCATCTAATTTATTGCATAGGCCCCTATATGTTTTTCACCCTTCTCGGAAATTGAGAGGGGTGGGCACCGTGGGTGGTACACCAGGAGCATAATATATAGGCTCCTTTTTATGTCAGGGGGAGGGGGTGAAAAACATAAACACATGTTTTTTTAGCTTGATAGAAGAACTGAACAAATTGAATGATGTAAACACAATGTGCATGTATTTCTAGAATTTCACTGCTTTTTTATGGTGTAATTCCCAATAAATTATTGCGTGACGTCACGTTTTGGCACTAATGATCATGATCATGATCATGATCATGATCACAGTACAGACCATTGATGAGATGAATGATGTACAGATTATGATGTGAGTTTGGGGTGATAGGGCACGGTCAGTTGTTGATATCGTTTTCCTTCACTTGCCCAATAACATAGGGGTTCTGGGCATGTCTGGGGGATTTACCCCATGCATGTCTATACATTCAGAGACTCTGGTCAGATAGTCCCCGGAGTGACAATAGCTGAAGGTAACTATATTGCCGGTTGTTTAAGGCTACCGCGGCCAACATCAGTGCCTGCACTGACATTCACACTTAAACAGTAGGTATACACTAATTAGTCATAGCAATTTCCTTCTTCTAGAGTCATTGGCGACTATCTTGGATTTGACACTTTTTCTGGTAGTCAGATTTTGAAAGACTTTCTCCTGGCAATAAATACATTTCATTGGTGACAAAAACCTCTGGAAAATATCTTTGGTATAATTTTTTGGGGTGTTTGAGTGGATGTTTGCATAAATCGACGACCTAGTATCTCCGCTTGTAATCAACATAATTTCACGATGTTTATATCAAAATGTTCTTTTTTACAAAATGATTACAATGAGACAGGTTTTGAGTCACGAAATAGTCACATATATCATTTATTTTCAATTTCTGATATGTTAATGATTGAAATAGTATTTAAAATGTCATACATATCAAACTCTTGTTATTTTGCTTATTAATATACCTTAAATTGCAAATAAATTATATGCGTGACTATTTAGTGACTCAGAACCTGTTTCAATGGAATCCTTATGACAATAAATGCACATGTAGACATTTAAATCATCAAGTTATGTTGATTACAAGCCGAGATATAGCGGTCTCAACATTTTGGCGGCCATCTTGGACGCCATCTTGAATAATGGAAAAGGCTCCAGCGGGAATCACGGGGAGTTTTAGTATGTTGTTTCTAATGGTATTTGGAAGGTATCCTGAAAAATTCAGCTTGGGCATATTTTTCCCCCTTCAGCCTGTTTACAGGTCTAATACTATTCGCCTATTACTACTGAAGAGGGATGACAATCAATATTACAGTGTGTATCGCCATAAAACAACACCTGCCAGCATTTTTCACGCCTACCACCTTGGCCATTGTCATATCCAGTAAAAAAAACTATACGCTATGCGTGAATAATAATCTCCATCGATTTTTCTCGGTTTACAAGTGACAGCGCGGGCTTATTCTGGAGTTGATCACCGGACAAGTGTTTTTGGATCCAACTCTCGGGTGGGGTCGGCCCAACGTTGGTTCAAAGGCGGGCAAACGTCGTAGACGCTCACCCCCCCCCTTTGAACCGACGTAGGGTGACTCCTCTCTCAGACAGAAGTACCGAATGTAAATGAATGATTAATTCACGCGATTCCAGCTGAGCTTCGCTTTATCGCCTAGCGTTTCCATAATCCCTGATAATGAGGAAAACGAGGAAGATGGATACCGCCTCATTCCCAGAGTCACTTACCAGTTAATGGAGAAAAAAAGACAACATTGAAATATTCTGATGAATTTGATGAAGAAAACTGCCAGAGTTTAGCATGAATCGCTATTGAACTTTTGTTCACTGTTTCACAACTATAAGCAATCATACGTGTACATGTCAGTGTTAGCATGATTAGAGCTTAAAATCGCAGGCAAGATTCGGACACCCAAAGGGCCGTGTGTTGTAATACCCAATGGGCACACCACGCTGTTGCGACATTGAATCTACGTCACTGACGTAGATTCAACGTCGCTAAAACGTCGAGTGCACAATGGGTAGTTTCGATGCATTCCACAACAGGTACATAATAATCTACACGCTCGATTCGAGGCTTAGTATAATCTTGGCTTCGCCGGTGTTCACCTAATTCCCCAAATGCGTTTTGTTGAATGAGTATTCACGCTCCTTCTAAAGCGGGAATTGCGACAATGATTCCCGCTTTCGGGTAGTAATTCCAGATAAAAAATGATCAATGAAACTAAGATCTTTCATCATGTTCGTGTGACCTAGTATGCTTTGCTCCCCATTTTATTACTTTATGGGTTGAAAATGATAAACCCAATAAATTATTGCTAAAAAATGCAGCCAATCCAGTTCTGACTTGCAGTAGGCCCCTACGCCCTTTTTTGGAAGTCGACATTTTGGACCAAATTGCCAACTTCAGATGAGGACGAACTATCTATGTTTAAAAAATACTGTTTTCCTTTTTATTCATTTGGCGCTGGCAATTGCGTCAGCAATGCCGGCGTCAAATGAATGGAAACTGACGTGTCGAAAATATTTCCCATGACTTTGTCAAGGCTAAATGTATTGCTAAAGATCTAAAGAACAAACAATAAGGCGCATAATTATTTCAGATAATAATTGTGGTATCACTTACCAGTTGCTTGCCATGTGCAGACGATTAGTAGGGCCAGCCAGTGGCTCCAGCTACCGGCGGCTGTCGAAATCACTCCAACCACGGACCCCACGCAAGCAGCGGGTGAATTTTTCCATGGTGACGGTGTATATCCTTGCAAACTCCTCGTTTCCATGGTTATTTTAGCTACTCTGCCCGGTACTCCATATCGCTCGAGCGCACAAAATAAAATAATCACAATAGCTTAGATCCAGTTTGTCCGGCGCGAGGGAAAATACTGGCGTTTTAATTACATTGTAAGCTCCAGTTTGGGTCGCCGGAGAGTGATCGCTGGCTTTGCGGTAAGTCATCAGGCATTACAGCTCTATAGTGCGGTGGTGAGCTATCTGGATTCACCAGCGGTGACCATGACTGTGTTGGCCGGCAGAGAAGACGCCTGACTGACAATGAAGTGAGGACTCCACATAGAATCGTCGTGGTAAATGAGCAGGTTGGCTCACTTTGACCTGTAGATAGACCTCAGACAGGAAAGAGCACCTTACCTCATTAGGCAGACATAATAACAGGTCGCAGAACAGCCACTACCCCATCCATACAAACTCCCCAAATTGGCTGCGTATGTCCTTGTTGGCCGGCGGTCTCTATCTCGATGTCTTACGTCTGAGGAGACACTATTCTTCTTCTCGCATGTCCACGGCCATGCCTCGCTCAGCTAAAGGTCACGTGCTGCTGCCTTCTCTGTGGAGACTGACGAGGGTAGTGGCTGTCCCTGCAGCAAGCTAGTCCCGGACAAGTCACGCCAATAACTTCACTAGTATCCTCTCACGGCGGGCTGCAATCCTGCAGGCAACTGTTGAATGTCCACACACACACACAGCGAGAGACCACGGGGGTAGACCTTCCTTCACCGGCGCGTCACGTGGTGCGAGCGGCCACGTGACGTATGAGGTCAGCTGACGTGTGAGGTCACGTGAGAGCACGTCAGCTGGGGGGCGAATGGGCTTCTTCAGGAACCTAGCGCCATCAAGTTAACGCAAATTACGCCACCTGCATCTCACTTTGTTTCCGGGCGATAATAGAGTAGCTCGTGGCGTGACCTTCAGGACGCGGGACCTGGCACTGCGGGCAAATTTCCCGCGGGAGACCCGCGCTCCCAGGATCACAAGACTCCTGGTCACACCTATATACTGCCCGTCTCCCTGCCGATCTGAGTAGTCCGGTCACAAGCGGAACCTCTGACCTGAGACACCGCCACCTCCACTGTGTCCCCGCGAGGTGTGACCAGAATTAAAACGAGTCCGTGACGTTATCATCGTGGCCTGCAACAGTACACAATCTGAAAAGAGAAGAGAAAAACAAATTGGTCATCACAAGGAAAAAATGCTAATTCTATCAGGTGAAAATCTTGGTTGTAGGAGAATGAAATGAAATTAATGGGGTTTCAGACCACCTTTCTGCACATGTAGGCTAAACTAGGGCCAGGAAAAACTCCTGAGGATGGTGCGATGAATGAGATAAGACTGGCATCCAGACACAGAATTCGAAATTTGATCTGTGGCTGTCTGAGGCGCAGCGCGCTACCTCTCGGACACTGAGGCCCCCTACAATATTGAATCTTGGTTGTAGGCCCACATGCATACACAGTAGAAATCCATTTTATATACAGCTTTTTCACATTATAACACAAGCTAAGTTATTAGCAGTGATAACAATATATCCATATAAAGCAAAATGATATCACATTATAAATGCCCCTTGTATATGCATTTGTTGATTGTGGAATTACTTTACATTCAGCTGAAATCTTTCATTCCTTCGAATTGACGTATAGTAATAAAGCGTCTTTCAAAATTCCCATGAGGTCATCATTTACTTTACTCCTATCTGATTATGTTTACTAAAAATAATACTGACTCAGAACTGTTTTTTATGTGTTAGCAAGCAAGTATGAAGGTCAAATAACGTCAGACAAACATGTACATATATAGTACCCACAAACACGTTCCCCTTCAATATACTAACCATAATTAATTAATCTATGATATTAGGCCTACCCTACAACTTGTATTTTGGTATGACTTATTGAATGAAAATAGATTGAAAGCGACCTGAATCGCGCTTAGCTGTGAACCCTTTCATCGTGGGGACCGACTTCAGACGCCAGATTTTGAAGTCTAAAGACGTCAGGATCTGACGTCTAAAGTCTATCCTCGCACTGAAACAACTAAATATTTATAATGGCCGTAGATCCATACCACAGGTATTCAAATGAAGCAGAAAGAGCTTACTAAAACATTTATGATGATTTTAAATTGAACAAAAACATTTGGTCTCCATGGTTTATGCAAAACTATTTCAGGGTTATAAGGGTTAAACCTTTAACCGCCAAAGTGTTCGATTTGAATTTTCACCCACTGTTGTGTCTCGCTGACGCGATCCACAACTTCACGTGAGTAAAAATTATTCAGATTTGACAAAATGGAGGTTAACTGTTTTTAAATATTGCGGATTGATGTCACGTTTTATCTTTAACATGTTTAAAAGGTGGTACTTAATGTGCTAATAAAGAAATAAAAATCCGAATATATGCGGCACCGGCGGTTAAAGGGTTAAAGCTTAGAACGTAAAATTGAAAATAAGCCGTGTGGTGCATTTATTCAACGAGGGAGTAATTGGGATAATTGCAAGACGACCAACTTTAGGATGGCCACCACAATGAATGACTCCCAACAGATCCTCGGACATGAGCGACATTATCAATCATACGATCTGCAGGGAACATTCCCATTTTAGCGCTCACACAAATGAAATGAAATGAAATGAAAGGGGTTTTAGGCTACTTTGTGCACATATAGGCTAAACTGGGCCTGGAGAATCTCCTGTGAATGGTGAGTGGCGCTCACACATCTTTATTTATTCTCTAGCGATTGCTGCTATAACCCATACATGAGCCAAGTTCTGGGACAGTGTATGGATTGTCAAGGTACACAAGGTAAGATTTCATTGGGCAATAAAAACAGGAAAGTGTTACCCAGAAACATAACATAATATGATGCTTAATCTTCACAATTATCATTATTAGGGGCCTATATTAACAAATTTCATTTTTATCAAGACTTGAATAACAACACAATACCGGCACCAGAGCTAAGCAAGACCTGCAAATAAACAACTGACTCCCCACAAACCACAGTCACTGTTAATCCAACAGTGGGTTAATGTTGGATGCGCACGTCGTGTTGGATGAGGGTGTTGTTTGGAGAGATATTGTTGGACAGATGGGGCGGCGCTTCACATTTCAGGAGATCCACGTCTCTAAATCAGGCGAAGACGCCATTAGCAATCACGCAATCAGGACATTGTGAGGCACTCCAGGTTTGTGTTTGAGAACTCATTCTCACAGAGCTGATTATCCCAGTGTCTCCTCACAAAGAAGAGTTTTGTCCAAAAGGAGAATAATTTGTCAAATTAACTGCGTACATTTGCGTATGTGTGCAAATGATGTAATCAGCGAAGCGCTCAAATATGGTAAGCATTCTATCGAATAATGAGACATAAATTTATGTACAATAATAGAGGAGCTGTCTTATACTATGTTTCATTTTAGGCAGTGTAGCCTGTGTAGCGTAAAAAGGTAAAAAATGTGATTTTTTCATTTAATAATTTAAGTGGATGAAATACTTTAATTGCAATACATTATTCTTAATTTCATGCTGCAAAATGACTTGCAAATCTTCATATGTAAAGACAAATTTCGTTCCTTATAACAGTGATTAACCCTTTAAGCCCTTACGATGCATTAAAGCATCATTTTATATCCGTGAAAACAGATTTAATTTTCCTACAACTAGGGGTTTTAGAATGAAAATTTCCATGAAACTGGTTTACCAATACATGGCAATTTTCTTTAATTTTTAAACCACATCAAATCATCTTCATCCACTATAAGTCGAGCATTGCGACAGCAATTCGCGGCTTGTAGTGGATGAGATGACAATGGTAAATTCAGGCTCGAAAGGGTTAATCGGGTGATAAAATATACTATAATATATGGAAGAGGCTATACAGCGGCATAATAAATAGAGATTAGCACTTAAATGGTGGCAATTATTGCAATGCAGTATTCCTAATTTCACTCTTAGTGCAAACGTACTTCATACGATTGTCGTGAAAATGAGACCTGAACTAAAACCTCGGCTCCTGTGATGTTATCAGCGAAATTCAATTTAAACTGGCGTGAGTCGACAAATACACAGTCCTACCAAATTAGCAATCTCCCTCAACTTCAATATCTCATTCCGGCTAATCAACCTCCAAGAAAGGTGGATTTTCTTTAATTAGAAATTAGCATTTTGATTAGTTTCCATTTAATTAATATCAAATGCAAACAAGCAAAACTAGAGCGTCTCAAATTCCGCTCACTTATCGACAGAATCACCCAATCAGCAGCACTGGGTCTAGGTCGTATATTGCATTATCTACATAATATCCCAGTCAGCACGAGCCACTGACCAAATGTTGATACAATGCAGGGCCATTGTCTTCGACGTTGGCCCAGCATTGCACCAACATGGTGTCAGTGGATCATGTTTGCTGAGATGCGGTTTCACGTAATTTGCAATCAAATTAGCACGATAAAATGTTTCGAAGTGATCAAATGGTTTGAGGTGGATGCTCAGTCAATCGAATAATTTATTCTCACATAATTTTTTTTTTGTTATTCCAGATTCAAATGAACGAAAAACGAAAACGGGCCTAATAAACGTTATAAAATACCTGGGGTAACAAGGGTTGTAATGAAGGTAGAGGTCCAGGTTTATTGTCTTAAAATCTATCATTCGACGTTACATTTTGACCCCCCCCCCTCCGGTCACTGGACTGTTCATTCGTGTGTCATTTCAACCCCACGGAGAACATACAGTCCTGCATCCATTTCGGCGCATTTAACATATCGTGCACATTGCCATTTCTGTCCCACTAGGTACTAATTTTCACCTGAGTCAAGTGAAGCATTTGAGGATGAAGTGCATTGCCCAAGGACACAATATCGAAACAGTGTCACAAGATTGAGAGGGGAGAAACATGGCATTTCTCTGAAAATCCTGAACCAAATTCGGTTCGAAACCGCAAAAAACATGGTATTACGACGTTAATTTGAGAATCATAATATGTATACCATGTGTATGTCATGATATATTATAACCGTGCTGTGTTATTCACTCATGCGCTTCCTACTTTAACTCGAATATACTTCAGCCCCTGAAAATTCATCCAAGCTGAACATGCAAACAGAAAATTGAATAAAGATGATAAACATGTGGATATGAGACTTTTTGAATGCTCGATGGCTAAATTATTTACTCCCATATTGATCACGTTTTAAGTGATCTATTCGACTGACGTCATGCCCTCCCAAAGTACGTAGGACAAGAAAAAACATCTTCTCTGAGCCGGCCCCGGCGGGGTATCGGAGCCGACCCCCCATCAGGACGAGAACAATAAACAACTAATCGCGATCCCCAGCAGACACCAGACGTTGAATCAATGTTGGTTTGCCGTTGGTTCACCGTCGCAGACGGTAGAATAACGTTAAACCAACATTGATTCAACGCCTTGTGTTCGCAGGGGAACCGCAGCTGAATTATAATTTTGAGAATTTAGAGATAATAAATAGGTTTAGGTGACGCCGTTCCCTGGTCGCTGAAGATACACGGCGAGAGGTAGACGGGGTCAATGAAGCCAAGTGAGTGGCACTCTCACGAGATGGCTCTCAAATGGAGAAGAAAATTACCCCCGCGTCTGCCAGCATTGTTCGACTTTCCTGCTGTGTTCACTCGCAGAGTGGCTGGCCTTTTTTGGCATGCCTCCCAGAAAATCGGAGACGTGAGGCGACCCAATGTTGTGTTAATACTGGGCCAGCGTAGAAGAGGGTGGTCCTGCATTAACTTATCGTGTTTGCCGGAAGCGGCTCTAAATACTGTATATAAAGGAAACAAGCTGGAGTAACAGAGTTTTAGACAAGCTTAAGTAAAAAGTCTAAACTACTCAAAACCCTGAGCAGTTCTTGACTATCTCAAGTAAAAAAAGTTAAGCTGCACAAAAACCTGAACAGAGTTTCAGAGTAACTAGCTCAAGTAAAAAAAAATCTACACAAAAGCCCGAACCAAGTTCTGGACCAGCTCAAGTAAAAAATTGTAATTAAAACGACTTGTCTTTTAAAATCAATAACGGCGTCAAAATTGTCATTTTGGTTCAGCCTCGATAGTAATGTTAAAAACTGTTTACTCGTTCGAAATATATGTTTTTGTAGAAAGACAGCATTTGATTATACAAGTAAAATTTAAAATGATTCAGTTGAAAGTGTCACTACTTTAATCACCTGAAGTATTTAACTCTGTAAGTGCTTCATTTTTACTTAACATTTTCCTTTCATTTGAAGTTGGCATTGCTCACGCAATTGCCAACTTCAAATGAAAGGAAAATACCTCCTCACTTAAAAATTAAACCTGCTAAATTTCACAATGGGGGCTTTACTCAAGATTTATACATGCATATTTGTTCAATTTCTGTCAAATTTTAGTTGTGGAAAAACAGTATGAATGCGCTTAAAAGCGTCGCCCGCACTCAAAGGGTTAAATAACGTTAGCATATGGCTACGCTGCTCGTCAATGGCAAATCGGCTGTAGATGTTTCACTTAGGTATCAACTCGTTTGTCGAGCTTCATGGCTACATAATAGCAACTATGTTATGTAACCTCATTTGTTGTACTCTTCTTTACGTCCAAACTATTGTTTTTATTATTCTATGGCCGTCACTTGCTCATTTATTTCTCATTGAGTTTTGAGCAGATCCGGATCGCCGTGACATCTTGGTCGTGCAAAATCGTTCACTTCTGCCTCAGATATAGGCTTTCTAGTTTATAATATGAAAAAAATACATGAACATGAGAAATAATTTATCAAATTGTACTTGGTATGTACTGGATTTGAACCGCAGTTCAGGCTATATACACATTGTAAGCAATCGCTCCGAGCTACTGACATGGGATTTTAAACATTATCTATACCTAATTCGAGGGCTTAGTACAAAAAAATACTGACTTAAGATATAAAAATTGGTTGGAGTTAAAATGATATTAATAAATAATTTGAGTCACCATAACATGCTTGTTTTCTAAACGTGTGATATAGTTGTATTTGTACAGTAACAGGCAATCAATAGAGCCCACTTAAAACACAGGTATTGTTATAGAGAAAACTCTATAATAATGGTTGCAGCTCATTCGAATATTCAAATTCAGTTTTGCAAAAACACGAGCCAGAACGATCTTTTGTTGAACCCCTCAATCTGCAGACAGTTTTGATTTTCTGCATCGGGAATTTCGAGCAGGCAGATTACCACAAAATTCTTATCTCCTTCCCGTATTAACCAGCAGAGCAGACGGACAGACAGGCGACAGACAAATGTGCCTCGGGTTAAGTCAGAAAAAACCGCAATGTCAAGCTTAAGTGTGGGTTACAAAGCTGCAAAAACGAGACTCTCTCCTGGGCTGCAAGATTATCCAGGACGGAGCGCGCGGTGCGCAGTCGAGGTGACGGATGTTAATGTGGGGCCTCAGGGCAAAAGCAGATGATACTCCGCGTGACAGCTGTGCAAATGTAGTTTCCCAGCTAGAGAAGCATCGTTGGTTTAATGCTGGACCAACGTCTTCGACGTTGGTCCAGCATTAAACCAACGATGGAGGTTGTTTGCATAAGCTCGCACGCAACTGCTCGCCGGCTAAATTTGTGTTCTGGTTTTCCAAATGCCACACTTACATCAATGATTGCTGTCGCTGCATAACAATTGCGGATAGGATAGGAAAAGTTCATTAACCCTTACGGCGCTGAAATATTTTCACACAACCCATGGAGACCAAAGGGTTTTTTTCAATCTGAAATCGTCATAAACGTCTTACTTGACTCTTTCCGTTTCATTTGAATACCTGGGTTGTGGGTCTACGGCCATTATAAATATTTTACTCTTTCAGTGCGGGGATCGACTTTAAAGATGTCAGATTCTGAAGTCTAAAGTCGGTCCCCGCGATGAAAGGGTTAATGTCATACCAACTAACGTTGAACACTTTGTTCGTCATTGTAGTTACATTAATTTGATACGAAATTTCTATAGCTATAGAAACTCATTGGTTCAACCAAGATCAAAACATGAAAGTGATATGAAACAGATAAAGGCAACTACATTCTAAACTAAATGTTAATTGGCAGCTATTTGGAATGTTGACCTATCGAAAATGTCACATGAAATATAATAGTTATTTCATGCTTACTCATGATGTAGATCGGCGGACGGTGATAATTAAGTTCCAGTAGAATAATGTCTAATGCGTGATTTCTAGGCTTATACTTGTTGACTCAGTTATAATGTCATTCTAAAATGTAGATTTTTTGAAAGATGGATTTAGTATCAACGCTTTGTAATAACCGCTGATATTTGGAATACAATATTCACTCTGTGTTTGTTGTGAGATATATTCCTGTAATTTATATCAAATAGTTTCCAGTCAAAAATCAGGAAAATCTACATCAACTATTATCATGATTATGAATGACAATTTTTAATGCTGTTGTTGAAGACAGTAAATAAACATAGCAAGTACAAATTTGACCTATAATAACTCTTACGCCGAGAAGTTATATCAAGAAGCCGCGCGATGCTGTTGATACCCTTTTAGAACTTAATTGAACTCCTTATGAATAGATATCTTTATTTCGGGGCATTGTCTCATGCGAACATAAGCTTGCTAAAGCTACGTACTCCACTGTTAAAAATGAGAATAAAATGTATGTAAGTTATTGCATGGCAAGCTTTATTTCTCTGATGAAGGGGGCTATAAAGTAAAATTCGCTACCAGAAAAGGATACATCGTCCCCTTGGATAGGAAAGGATGTATCTACCACTTTGTGAAGTGGCAGATACACCCTTCCTATCCAATGCGACGACATGTTCCAAGGTTGACGGAACGATCTGGCGGGCAAATATTGACATAACCCACTAATTTTGCTTGAAACAATCAATGATTCAATTTCCAGCTTCAAATAACAAAAAATATTTATTTTGATAAAAAATGAGCCGACGTGTTTTTTTTCAGATGATTAACTGGGCATCAACCACTATTTTATCAGCTGTAGTTACACGTCATAGTCGGTTTGAAATTAGCTCGTTAATGTATATTTACGCCTATAGCATGACAAGGCCGCGAAGGGTTGAATGATCCGTTTTGGCGATCATGTCACGGGACATCTATATACATGTATATATACTACCGTGCAAAGCCAAAAGGCAGTAACTGCTTACTTTACAAGTAAGCAGTTACTGCCTTTTGGCTCTGCATTATGTTCATTAAACTATTGTATTTTTCTTCAATCGGAGTCAAAACAACATTTCACTGTTTGCGAAGCTGCAGCATCAATGCTACAAATGCATTCTTAATCAAAGCGGCGAAGCCCCGAATAAATGGGGGATGAGCGATCCAAGAACAAAGATCCGGCCACCAAGTGGATCCTGAACCAGCGCGCCAGGGATAGGATGTGCATGGCGGGACGGCGGTTCAGAGCTGGCCAGCGTACCCTACATTCAGCCAGCACTGCGCCATGATCCGGTTTTCACAGGGATCAACTCAAAGAGGCGTGCGGGCCACAATGGCGCCTTCTCGGATACTCACAAGGTCAGTGGTACTATCTGTGAATCACCAGAAAACGCGGGGTCAATTCTGGATCAGCATTAGAAGACACGCGACGCTGAACCGATGTTGATTTAATGTTGGCCCAGAGTCGGCCCTCGGACCCCTCGCCAATTTTTCGTGGTTCGGATGGCGCCTTGCGCCGATTCGCTGACATTTTAGGCTGGTGAGAACCCTGACAACGGCAC
This sequence comes from Flabesymbios commensalis, assembly GCA_964017125.1. NCBI lineage: Eukaryota > Metazoa > Annelida > Polychaeta > Terebellida > Flabelligeridae > Flabesymbios > Flabesymbios commensalis. The sequence goes on from OZ024903.1 coordinate 29,930,192, forward strand.
ATAATTATACATTCTGTAAATAAGATGCTATATTCCTAATTTGTATTATTCAAATGTGTTGGAATAAACTTATGGATTTCTTACCCGCACTACAATCATTGGCGTCAACGATTGGGGATCGACTAAGTAAAATTACACCATCTATAAATATTTTTTTGGTATATAAAGATACAATCTAACACTATAACATTAAATACGGAGAACAATACATTCCGCTCTTGAGATATATTTTATTCACAACTAATCAGAAATATATTTGAAGAGCGGAAAGTATTGTTCGCCGTATTTAATGTATGTTATAGTTTTAGATTGTATATTTTCATTATAAAGACGATATATACTGTTGAACAATGCTGATTGCAATATAATTCAATAGAAATGCAATTAAGGACAACGAGAGGTTTCATATTTTCACATGTCAATAAATAATTCTCCAATGAAATATAAGTAGCTGTAAAGTATCTTGCTGATTAAAATGAATTGAGAAAAATGAGCTCTGTCGAGACCACGTTGTTGTGAATTGACGACTTTTGTGTTTGATCATATTGATAGAACATGTTTTTCTAAATAGATTACATAGTCTTGTCACTCTGAAACCTAAAACACACTGTCGTTATTTTAATAGGCCTAACTGATTGTAATATTTGGGAAATATCATGTAATTTAAGGAGTACATGTATATTGCATCGCATTTTCGTTCGATAATGGTACAACGAAAAACAAGTTAAAGCACACTGATGTGATACATTTTGATCTACGTTAAACTCGTTGAGATTTGTGGGAAGTGTTCACTATAAGCATAATAAGTAGTTAATGTTATCTGTCGTTGATATCGCGACCGGTCACAAGCTCCGACAGCCACATACAATTCCAGAGCATAGCCACAAAAGATAAATTAAGGGGTTTAACTTTACAGACCCATTTCAGACCATTTTGCAGGCAATAATCTGCATGACTTCACAATGCAAGACGATCACGGGTCGCTCTAAGAGATTTCCCCAATGGCTGCACGTCTCCCGAATCCGCCATCGTGTGTCGCTAGCAGGAAATATAGAACCATCGCCGGCTAGATGTTGTGCCAACGTCACCGACGTAGGCCCAACATCTAGTCGTCGCTGGTTCACGTCTCTTGTGTATATCATGATTGCCAGAATGGATCGTGACACAGCATTAACTGGTTGAAGCACGGAGATAATCGTAGTCCCATCGGAAGAGCGCAGATCTTGCACGAATAAAATTACAAGCTATGCACATGCATAATGCACAAGCATAGTGTAGATGCACTTTGACAACTTTCTTAAAGGCATGCATATTTTATTTTGGTGCGTAGTCCTTGCATCGGAGAATTGAAGTTGCATCAAAGCGCTGGGCGTTATCTCTGCAAATCGTCAGTGCGATGGCCGTAATTTGGACGAGAATTATCTAAAAGTATCTATGGACTGAAGCCCCGGTGAGTTGATGCTACCGCCTGTCGCGTCTGATTGTGGCTCGCTCTCATGTGCTCTCTGTATAAAGGTTTCAAAAACAAATGTTTCTACTCCGCTCACTCGTAAATATTCAATGTCGTGGGGAACCTCTATGATGTGGAGGCTGAGTGAGAACCGAAGTGAGAAGTCAGTGACTAGTCGATTTTTATATAGATTGTACCAGTGCCGAAAAAATTGAAAATAAATAATTAATCTCTGAGCACGGTCAGAGATCAATCGTTTATTTTCAATTTCCCGGCACTTGTACAACTTATAGAAAAAGCGACCAGTAATAAGTTTTCACTCGTTTAGTATGCCTTCAAAATACAACACATTTACAATAATTCCTCATCATACAGGGCAAAGTAAGTGCGCACACGACTGACATTACCCAAAATGAACACAACGCGTTTTAAGGTGAAATTGCAGACGCACCATTGACTACACCGATAACAAAACCAATCATAACTCCCGGGGTTCAGAATTGCTGGAAAATTGGATCATCATAGATATTAACAGGGCACCCGGGAGTGCCGATTATTAATCATTTTCGCATCGGTTACGAGCATCGAACCCGAAAATTCGCATAATACCTGCTTGTAAGGTACTAACCGATGCAGAAAATGACGGTATTTCTTGCACTAATAGCGTCAGTGATGGACCAGTAGAGATGCTAATGATTTATGGTAACCGCAAACAGCTTGACAGCTCGATGTTGTTTTTTCTTCGTCACAGACTCTGGTGGTTTCTGTTTAACCCTTACAGCGCGGGGATCGATTTTAAGACTGAAAGAATTACATATTTATAATGGCCGTACATCAATACCGCAGATATTCAAATGAATTAGAAAGAGCTGACTAAGACATTTATCACGATTTCATATGTAAAAAAAACTTTTGATCTCTATGGTTTATACATTAATATTTCAGCGCTTCAAGGTTTAACCCTTTAACCGCCAAATTATTCAATTTAAATTTAAAAATTATTCAGATTTGACAAAATGAATGTCAACTCTTTTCAAATCTTGCCGGTTGATGTCACATTTTATCTTTAACATATTTAAAATGTGGTATTTAATGTACTAATAAAAAATGAAAACCCGAAATATGCGGCACCGGCGGTTAAAGGGTTAACTGTCCTAGTATAGACCCAGTTACGTCTTGTCATCCTCATTCACTGTGAATTCGCGCCGCAATTGTCAAGGTGCATGACAATGTTGTGATTTCATAAAGTCCCCCAACGATATATATATATATATATATCAATGTAATACTCAAAACGAACTTATTGTGTTGAAAAGAGTTGAACCCATTTACCTCTATGCACGAATATAATCATATTTAATTTGTTTCGTTAGGCGACCAGACGTAGATGTTACACTGTAATATCATTAAAATTAATTAAGGTTATTTTTGCAACACAACCGGACATGATTTCATTGCTAGTTGTGCTGAAACATCTCACGACAATTTATCAAATTACACTTGAACTTTCCGGCGATATTTTACTAGCAATCTGTGACATCATAAACACCTCATTTCAAGACCAAAACGCAGTAACTCCTTAGTTAAACCCTTACTATATACCACAAGATGAAGGACAAAGTAATAACCGATTGATCGAATTCCATTGCTCCGCGCAAAGGGGCAGTTTTTATATTTTATGATACACCACGGTCGCCATAGTTTAGTGTACATGACAGTAGACGGAACGTGCATGTTTTGCTTGTGGTAAGATATCACTATGTACATTATATACTATTAAGAAATACAAAATAATATTAGGAAATACAAAATGTTTATGCACACATATCTATAAGTCTACAATTCCCGATGATTCTTGTTATGTGATTTCCCCACGTACAATATGAATGGCATACCAGAAGACGATACCCCGATCGAAGCTGACAACCTGGAACAACGGCCAGATGTGCTCCTTCCCGTCCTTGCGAAGAGTCAATTCTTGAGAGATTATGCCAGAATAATCATTACCAAATGGAGGGTTTTGTCTATTGTGTTCAGGCGCGGCTGATATTCTGTGGGATCCCTCAGCACATCATTCTGTCCTCAAAGTTGGAAATGGGAGAAATAACTCTTTACCAGCTATATACCTGGTTCGTTAATTTTAATTTTCACCCACTTGGAGTTGTGTCTCGCTACCGCGACCCACAATTTCAAGTGGGTGAAAATTATTCATAGTCGTTTAAGCGACACAATCAGGCTAAAATCATAAAAAAACAGTATTTTTCTTTTCATTTTTTATAAGGCCATCGTGATGTGAACATGTCCATAGATTAGATTTTCGTAAGTTTTTTTTAATTTTTGTGTTGCGCATTTACCAGTTAAGTGAGATATAAAGACGAAATTCTTGCTTTCTTATTTCGGACATGCATGTCCAAAATAAGAAATACGGAAATTTCGTCTTTATCTCTCGTTTAACTCGTAAAATTAATGCGCAACACAAAAAAAAAAACTTTTGCAGTTTTAGTCTATGGACATGCTTACATCTTTATGGTCATATTAAGAAGCCAACATAAAATACTAATTTTTTTTAAATTTCAGCCTGATTCTGTCGCTTTAATTTGAAACCAAACATTTGCAAATGTTGATGTTTCTACACTCATTTAAACCACAATATCAATGATTTGATCATATAATTAAAACGAATTAAAACGATTATAGTCGTGTTCAGTGCTTAAAGGGATAATTAGTTGCTATTATAAAAAAATTCTTTCGGCAAGCGTCCACTCCGATCATTTATTGAGCTATGGCGATTTTATGAATAGATGTGAAAATGGGCTCAGCTGTCGATGTTACAAAAAATATATATTTTAAATAATATCGCCCGCGTCACCGCTCCTGCACATGTCGTCGCCTCGGAGCTAAATGATCCTATCTGCCACTCTAACGATCCTATCTGCCACTCCAACTCTTAGCTCCGAGGCAACGATGTATAAATTCATGTATATACACTGATATAGTTACATCTAACCCTTCAACGTGTTTTTTTAATGTGAAATAAAGCATAAATGTCTTAGTCAGCTCTTCGCGCTTAGTTCGAACGCCTATGTTATGAGTCTACAGTCATTATAATAATTATTTTTTATTTTTTTAGTGCGGGGATCAACTTTAGACGTCAGACTCTGATGTCGTCAGACGGCAGACTAAATACGGTCCCTGCCCTGAAAGGGTTAAATACTTATGTAGTTTTTAAGTCATATAATGCCGAGTGCTCACTTTGAAAAAATGATAGAGCGCGATGAATATTTATATATTTGGAACGCAATATTATTTTGTATTTTGTAATATAAAACGGTATAGGCCTACACCATGAAGATAGTTGAGGCATATTCCAGCTGTCTAGAAGAGATCTGAAGAGGTCATGTTTTGATACTATAAGCATGATAAGTCATGGATGAATTGCCTGGCTGGTAATTCGATTGTCATAAGGGCCCAAGTAAAAAGAAAATACTCTACTACCTACACCTAGACCGGGGTTCTGTCTTTGAATCGTTATTGACTGATGTTCCTCCCCTCAGGCTGAAAGTAATGCACGTTGTGAAAAAGTTCATAGTCACAAAACTTGTGCGCTGCTATTTATGCTGGGGGTGAACTCAGCCATGGTTTATCACGGCTTCTCAAATATATATTCAGTTACCAGTGGAGGTTCAATGCTGGAACAGCGTCGGAGACGTTGGCCCGCATTGATCTACCACAGGGCCATTGTCACAATGTATCCAGTAAACGCCAGTCATAACAGCCATATAGTGGTTCAATGCGTGTCACCGTGTTTGACGATCACCCAGCATCTCTACTCGTATCGTGTTTTTATTGAGGAACGTGGGGCGCAATCACCAAGTCGAGCAGCAGTGCTCATATGCGGAAACTGAAATTTCCAAAATACCCAGGGCCGGTATTCTCGTACAAGTTACGATATATCGACGTAGGCTTCTGATTGGTCGCGATGGCCATCTCGACCAATCAGAAGCCTACGATATATCGTAACTTGTACGATATCAAATGATCATTTTTCCTACTAACACCAACAAAAAAAAGTTGAATTGGACTTTGTATTATGTTTATTCCTATCATGTCAATCACAACGGCATGGTCATCCATGTATGATATAAGCTAGATAAAAAATCAACAAAACGATAACATTGTTATTTGTTATCATAGATCATTAGATTTAATAAGCAAGATTAAGGTTGATTTTGGCATACCATACTTGCAATAATAAAGCAGGCCTATGCCTGGCAAGCTTTATTGGACAAACATACCTAGGCCTATTTTTAGCGCATTGGGCCAAAATATGTAAGGGTACTCGGGAAATACTCTAATGTCTGACATAACAACCACTGTCCAATAAAAGCGGTTTGCATTAGTAAAATGTGCACCACCTTGGCATGACGTTTGATGTATAAAAACATGTGCAAACTGCACTAGGCCCTACTGTATTTAAGACAAAACGGCCAGAAGAACAGCTTTAAAGGTGATCTATCACCCCTTATATAGTATGAATATATTTGTGACAAATAAAGCAAAGTTGCCACAAGATGGGGCACAAGTGTTTCCTTATATGGGGTGGTTGGCTATCATGTGACCCTCTGGGAGGGTCACATGATAGCCAATCACCCTATATAAGGACATAATTATTCATACCATATCAGGGGTGATAGATCACCTTTAAAATATGAACATCCAGCTCTGCTGACCATTGTGTGCCATTTCTCCAGATGGTATATTTTGTGTCAATCACACACAAGATAAATGAAGAATGTAAATAGTGCCTGGGTTTGCAGATACTCAGGCGCATCATTTATAGAAAAAAATGGACCTTTTATGCAATTATATCATACCCAGTAACGATGTGTTTGTATTTCACATTGTATTATGCGTAGGATGGTATTATTTGAGGATGTGGGAAGTGTGCTATCTTTATGTATAAAAACATTTTTAGTTAGGGCATCATGTGCAGCTCATCGGTCTGCAGCAATTGATTAGCTATTTAGATTTAAGATATTTTGTAAGTGCATATTTTGTAATTTAACAAAAATTTCAACGTGATTTATGCAATAATGTTCATTTAAACCCTGGCTCAGTAGCTTGATGACACTTCTCATGATCAGACACTGGCCAGGGCATCGCCATATATCGTAATTTTACTTGGGAGTATAAGGCTCGTTTTTATTAAGGTATATGGGACTCTTCCCATCTCTTCTTTGAGGTCCGATATATTTTTGCTCCTGGTGTAAAACAGAATAATATGTGGAAATTTCTATGTCGTGAATGACAGGTATTTAAAAAACTCAGTATAAAGTATGTGATGTGTTTGACTATGTGTATTTGACTAGGCCTCTTTGTATAAATCTTGCAGAGGTTTTACTTAGCTTAATTATATGCTTCCCAAATATCATATAGCTCTCAGTTGTGTGTGTTATGTGCAGTAGAAAAAAAGTGAATTTGTATATAACATGGCTTTATAGAGTGTCATTTTTCTACCATGTAGAATAACAAATAGGGCCTAATACCTATTTTATCTCTGGTTTTGGTGCGGCGAGAAAAATATATGCCACCATATATATAATATATCATATGCTTATACCTATGCTTAACGTTATTTTAAGTTGTTATTGTGCATATTTTAAATACCCTGTGCTCGTTTAAATACATAAATGACAAGTCAGATTTTAATTAGTGTACATTTCAAGTCGGTTAACACGTGATTCACAGAACTAACTATGCAAACCCTGCTGTACTAGGCCTAATATTGAATGGCCCCTAAAAAAGTTTGAACTGCGCTTTGCTCTGCATCATTAAGGGAACGTTAAATGTCTGAAGTCTTGCTTCGCTCGGCTCTCTAGTCTCAAGATAAATACTAAGCATAGTTAGAAATCCAGCTTTGTAGACAGATTTTTTTTTTTTAAGAAAGTGAAAGTTATATTTTGCTTGGGTAAGAATGTGAAAAAATAATTTCTGCAGATAGGAATTTGAATACACTCACATTTGTAGATGAATTGTTTGACGCACACCATCGCAGGTTTGATGATCATTTGATGACGGAAATGCATGATGATAAGTTACCCACCGTCCATTTTATTCCACGGTGCCGTATTCACTATGATACCGAAACACAATAAATTATCGCGGCAGCAGACGGCAGATTAAAATGTGGAATGAACATCCATTTTTATGGCATTGAAACCAATATTTCAAAACGAAAACAAACGCGTTAGTCAAAATACATGTTTTTTAGTATAATGAAGCAAGCATTGCTAATAATTCGTGATATTAACAGTCCCTCGATTGATATTGTGAACTCTCTGTCTGGAGATGGACATCGAACGACAGCGTCCAGTCTAGCCTACACCAAACTATACTAGGCATACTACATGAAACTCATACAAGGTCTGAAAGCAGAAACAAAAAATAACGTATGGCAAGTAAGTATTTATATAGTTTTCTCCAAATGTAGATCGCAATTAAGTCCATACGTCAAACATTAAACATGTTAAAATGACCGCATTCTGTCCTTTTTATTATACTATAATATAATACTACTCCACGAACACAGAATCAACATTATACACCGGGAAAAAACGCATAATACCAAACTGCCGACAGCTAAATCACCGTGAACTACCCCTTCCGGGACTGTTAATCCACAATTTTGCTTCACTTCACACCCCGAATCCCGCTTACAAATAGGGCGAGATTTTTGACATGGCGGGCGCAAAATGCCAGTGAAAGACGCGAAAGAGTACGTTATGCAGAACTAATAGAATTGACAAATCCAATATCGCCGATCCGGCCGCCACCGGGGCGTCGTGAGAAAACGTTGGCTCAAAGCTGGTTCAACGTCGGAGACGTTGAACCAGCTTTGATCCAACGTTGAGCTGATATTCCAGTCACGCCCGGGGATGCGAGCAAGGCGGGCATTTGTCTTGTTTTTTGCCATGTGTGAAAATATGAATCACGGGGTTGTCAATGGAAATGAGGGAACACCAGTTGGCAAAGTCACTGTTATCCAAAGCCAACAGAGAGTAACTACTTACTTGTATAGTGGAAAGTCACTGTATTTTGTTGTTGCCCACTGCGAGACGAGAAACAGGAATACTCTGCCGAGAGTGCTACATAAACGCGGCAGGATGCGGCTTGGGCTATTTTGGGTCGGATTTATGATCTCGCTTGAGAGCTGTATGGAAATCAAAAGCCCAGATAAATGTACCTGTTATGCCCCGTCATAACGCCCTTTTTACCGCAGAAAAAAGCCGCGCGGACATTACAATATTTTCAGACTCCACTCAGGATCAACCAGAGCCAGCAGCGGGGGACTGACGCGAGCTTATGCTCTAGTTTTTGTGTCAACCTTAATATCACTGCCTAACCCTTACAGCGCGGGGAAAGATTTTAGTCGACAGAATCTGACGACTGTAAAATAAACCCTTTGGCCTCCAGGATTTATTAAAAAATAATTATGCGCTTTAAGGGTTATAGTGCCTCTGCTTTTGTCCCCTGGTGAGGTAGGTGTATACGCCTGTACACAAAGCAAGACAGCAACGTACATGTATGTCCGACAGAAGACAAGGGTTCTGAAGCCTAATCAACTGAGATCAGCCTTTGATCTACCAGTCACCAGAGATAAGGGGCAAAGACTAACCTCTTAGAGTTGCGTTCTGATTGACATTGAGCATTTAAACCGTGTACCATCTTTGAACCGCATCATTTCAGCTACCAGCCATGTCCGCCATGATGCCACTCTGACATTGTGCAATGAAATTATAATAATATAATATAATGAACTCAGTGCCCATGCCACAACAAACGACTCATTTCAGGGCATCTGTTCTCTGTGAGAAGCGGAATTCGAATAAATATCACGTAGAATAGAATGCGGCATTTTTATGTCGTCATGGCATTAGATTTATAATTCATTCACTTGAAATATACAAAGTTCCAAATTATATATCACCCTCCTATTGTGCAAGATCACTTGATAAGTATGGTTAGTTACGAGGGAGCATAAGTCGGCAAATGCCATGCATTCTCATACTGCCGAACAAAACGAAAAGGCTGTATTTCTTTACTTTACAAGCATACGTTCTTATGAGAGTAATCACTTTCACAGAATGATCAGTACCTGATAATATTATATCATATTATATATAATATTTATTATATCAATATATTTTGAAATAAAGATTTGAATAATCATTTACGTTTTTAAAATAAAATAATTTCAAAGGTTCATTGTAAAAATGGGCGGGGGACCTGCTGCAGTTGCCTGCTTAGAAAGTCAGAGATCGAGGGTGCGTCCCCCCTCTGGCATTCAGGTTTCAAAGAAACAAAATGTTTCTTCCTCGCTCACTCGTAAAGATTCAGTACTGTGGCGAGCCACCGTGACTGGGAGTGAACGTGCTCGGCCTCAGACCGCCTGGGCGCGAATTTCGAAACCGGTGTCTGGAGGGCAGTGTTATCTCAACCACCCTCAGTACGTTTTATTTGCACAAAGGTGGCCTAAAAACACATCCATCCATCCATCCACCATCCATCCATCCATCCATCCATCCATCCATCCATCCATCCACCCATCCATCCATCCATCAATTGATTCACTCACTCACTCACTCACTCACTCACTCACTCACTCACTCACTCACTCACTCACTCACTCACTCACTCACTCACTCACTCACTCACTCACTCACTCACTCACTCACTCACTCACTCACTCACTCACTCACTCACTCACTCACTCACTCACTCACTCACTCACTCACTCACTCACTCACTCACTCACTCACTCACTCACTCACTCACTCACTCACTCACTCACTCACTCACTCACTCACTCACTCCCTCACTCACTCACTCACTCACTCACTCACTCCCTCACTCACTCACTCACTCACTCACTCACTCACTCACTCACTCACTCACTCACTCACTCACTCACTCACTCACTCACTCACAACTCATTTATTCATTCATTCATTCATTCATTCATTCATTCATTCATTCATTCATTCATTCATTCATTCATTCATTCATTCATTCTTTCTTTCTTTCTATTATTATGAAAAGATGTCATAATATATTACAGAACATTGATTCCTCTGAGTTATGAATCAGCAGTGCCACATTTATAATGAAATTGTTATACAAATTTAATCTTGACATATACATATCCCGTAAACGATCCTGACATATAACTGTGAGGTAGACAATGGCAATTTATTTTATCTTTCTGGTCGTGTGGCGTTCAGATAGGTCTAAATCTCCACAAAGTTATGGACATGATTAATTGACTTTGATGACTTGTTGTTATTTCGAAGTCCGATGTAGGTGATCTGATTATGATCCGCTTAAACGCTCGTATACATGATCCCTGCCATTTCTACTGAATTTCAACGTGACATGATTTATTACTGAAACACCACAGTACGACTTGATACTAGTCAACAAGTATTACATGACTACAAGGATGTTTTCCGCAATACATAAACTTTTTTTGTAATTTGGTAATTTAAAGCAGATATCATAATAATCTTGATTGTTTCGGAATGGACTAGACTTGCTGTATCTCCAAGTATACAATAGAAAAACGAGGTGGTTCATGGTTAATACCAGCCTCGTTTCCAGGGCCATCTGTGTCTTTTATTTGTGTTATTGTCGGCTTTCGCTTGCATAATACAGAGGACAGCAATGTAGTGGCGGTATCAAACACTCATTGTTTAATGTTGGGACAACGTATCAGACTGTGGATGAACATGAACCCAGCGCTGGGTCATCGTTCGTACTGTGTGCAGTCCTAGTCATCACGACACACTGACCCAATGCTTTCTGCACAATCATGACAATATCGCGACAGAAGGATCATTATCGAATCAGTTCAATATTCTTTAGAGAGTACAGAGGGTATCATAGACAGCACTGCACACTCGAGACCTCTGAATTGTTTGGAGTAATGCTTATGCATAATCTTGATGACAAACAGCCGATCCGGACAATTGAACTATGCTGGGATAGTCAATAGATATACATGATATTCACCAGACCATACTGACAGGGGCACAGAATGTCAGGCCTGAATATCCATGTTGAATGAGAAACATAGCACTTCAGGTTTAGTGATGTAGTCAAACCCCTCTCTGGTCCTCACCACCCTTTCCTAAACGTAGCTGAATTAATACTAATTTCATAACAATTCCACATGGTTTTGTCCTTATGTATTCCTTGGCCTGACCATGTGTTTAGAATGTCAAGAACACCATTTTTGTTTGGCATTGTCATATTGGCCAGATAAAAATGAACTGAAACTCGTGAATACTTTTCAAATACACAGTGGTAGTCAATCAGAGCCACTACCTAATATGGCGGCCTGATAGTGGATCTGATGAATGAGAATGGGTTAAAACAGGATAGAAGAAAAAGGCGTAGTTTAACATAACGTAGAACAAGATGCAATTTATTGTTCTAGTAACACCCATTTCTCACTCCAACGCCCAAAACTTCAACGCAATAATTTGTTCAATCTCACTCTCCGGCATGAGAGAGGCAGCCGTTTTGTTCTTCCGCTCGCGCGGACACTTACAAAGTGGCGCAACGGGTGCGCGCATGGAAATGCGGCTAATTTCAAACGGGCGTGTAATGCCTAATCCCGGGGAGGCATTGCTCGACCTTGAGTATGGCATGACCATTCCGGAGGCATAAGAAGATTCTCCCAAGTGGAAAGTGACGTGTCCAATGGTCTGCCACTCCGCCGTACAAAACTAAAAGGCAGTATCTGCTTACTTTACGAATAAAGAGATACTACCTTTCGGTTTTGCAGAGTAGCACAATCAGCCGTCCCATGCCGTTGTCCTCACACCACCGGACGAGTTCGCAGGACCAATGCTGTCTCAACGTTGGGCCAGCGTCAGAGACACTGTCCCAGCCTTGAGACAGCATTGGCTGAGGGCACCTGATCTTTTGCACGTTCCCTTTGAGACAAAATCTCACAGGATGTGACTGGAATACCACAGTGGAAAACTTTAAAGGCAGTAACTGCTTACTTTTCAAGTAAACAGTTACTGCCTCTTCGCTTTACAGAGCAAAAGACTTTGCTATTCTTCGCACTGCACAACATAAATTTGTGATCAATCAATTGATAATACTGTAAACGCATTATTTTTGTCATTTTTCCAGGTCATGGTGATAAATATCACGAAGTTCAATACTGTCGTGCAACGTCAAAACACAGTAACTTCTTGCGTTTCAAGAGAGTATTTACAGCCTTTAAGTTCGCCAGGCGGACAGGCCTGTTGCAAACGTGGAAACCTCGTTCGTCATGCACGGTTCACGAGATTCTATTAGGAAGAGAAACAAAATCTTGATGGAAACTCCGCGTACGCCTTTCCAGTTTTATCTTTGTTCAATTCAGTTTCCGTCGAAACGCCACATTGTTGTTCGCATGAACAGCCATTATAGATAGCGTCAGTGACAAACGCTCAGAAAATAGATCAGCTCAATTCTTCCCCTTGGATATAAGAGGTGTATCTGCCATTTTACCAAGCGGCAGATACACCCTTTCCTATCCAAGGGGAAGAATTATGGAAATGCTACATGCAACCTCAATTTTCACGTCCTGTGAGGAGCCCGCAGCGCGGGGCCCTGCGCAAAATTAACGTCGATACAATGGTCTCAAGCTTCACTCGACGAGGCCGCCATTAACGTGATCGCCTAGTCACATTGAGAAGGGAGAAACAAGGCTGTTTCTCTGAAAACACCACACGGGAACAGCGGGGTTCGAAACCGGGACGCATGCATGACTGGCGAGGCACGTCCCCTTCTTTTAACGCCCTGACCACGGCGCCGACTCTTTAACTGCTCCAGTACCTGAGTGAGTGATATTTTTCATTCAGTTGAAGCTGGCAATTGCGTCAGCAATGGCAGCTTCAACTGAATGAAAAATACGCTTACGTTTAAAAACTAAGCCATCTTTATTGTCAAATATATTACATGATATCTGCACCTTAAAAATTATTAAATTTAATCCAATATATTTCTTGCAAAAATCCAGAAGAAATGTATTTAACCCTTTGCTCATCTTTTTAAAATTTAGAAATTTAGCCTACTAATAAAACAGATTTGAACGCACTATAGCAGTGCTTAGCGTTTAAACACGTAAATTGCTAAAGATATTTAAATCATTTAAGGTCTCACCAAACAAATTCATACGCGCATACAGTATCACCAAACAGTTTGATGGTGAGTGAGTTACGACTATTTTTTATAAAATGTGGCGGTTTATAGCAGGCTTGGAGTTAAATATTACATTTATATTATTTTGATACCAATTCATCTAGATTGTGTGACCATTTATTGCTTCAAAAACATTGAAATCTGGAAATATAATGTTTAAAATGTAGTCCATACGCTGGTGGTAACAAGGTAAATGTTGCATTCCGTGTGCTGGCAACGCTCATGTAAGGTACTAGGACCTTACATTTGCATGTGAAAATAGAAAAAAAAGTCCCAAATCTAAGCACCCTTTTTATTTTTTTATAATTATAGAGTACGTCCTGATGATTCAAAATTATTTAGGTTTATGTACATTTTTTTCACTTAAAGAATGCTGGAAGGCCCAAGCGTATGGGCCATATCACATGTAAATCAATGGGAGGGGTATTATCTGTGGTGAGACGTTGAAGGTTCAATAAAAGTTCTGGAGGAGTTCACACGAATTTGCGCCGAGATGGAGCATGTGAAGTGACTTGGGACGTTTGTTCACCTTGGTATTATAGGGTGGTATCTGCCACTATGTAAAGTGGCAGATACCACCATTATAATACCAAAGTGACGTTTCTTTGTGTGTCTGTGAAGTTGACCCCCAGATATACATGATTGATGAGTGGCATTACTCAGTGGCTTCCGCCAGATATTAACTTTGACCTTCACTTGACCTTGGTGGTGTCGGGCGAAGGTGAAGGCCATCTTCCTGAGAGTTGTGGCAATATAGCTTGACTTTCTAGTGTGATGATGTGCGTTCATCATTTTAATGTGAAGATAAGGGTTGTGCCATCTTCCCTACGCAAGGCTTGTTGACTCCTCGAGGCCGTCAGGCCTGACGGCCTCGCGGAGTTAACAAGCCTTGCTGGGTTGTGTGGTTTACCTCTCTAAATGTCTGTAAATGGCTCATGTCGTCACCTATGTATTAAATAATCGTATATACACAGCTGATGTATTTTGAAAAAACAACTTGAAGTTGTGAGTGAACATATATTTACGTTGTTTCCTGCACAATCATGGCAATATCGCGACAGAAGAAACCGGAAGTCGGGACTATAATGTGTCATACTTTTATCGAATGACTTCAAGGGTTCTCTATAGTGCATAGTACCACAGACAGCAATATACACTCCATACCTTTGAACAGTTTGGAGCACTGTATATATGCACAACCTCAATGACAAAAATCCGGCCCGGCCGCAATTCTAACACAGTATCTCTGACATTCAAGTCCCAACCGCGACACACAACTTCAAGTGCGTGAAAATTATTCATATTTTCAAATATTGATGTTTAAACACTCATTTCATTCTCAATATTAGTGATTTGATCATATAATAAAATGGATGAAAAACCAATATAGGGTTAAAAAAACCAATATAGGGTTAAATTAGTTCGTTAGAAAAATCAAATCGTCTGGATTTTGAATTTAATATACTACACTTCCATGATAACCTTTTTTTTGTTCTCTGGATGTATCTGCTAACAGTCTAGATGTGCCTGATAACAGTCTAGGCATGCCAAGAGTCTACATGTGCATACTAACAGTGTGGTGGTACATGTACCTGCTAACAGTCTAGATGTGCCATCTCACTGTCTAGATTTGCCTACTAACAGTCTTGATGTGCCTGCTAATAGTTGAGATGTGTCAGCTAACAGTCTAGTTGTGCCTGCAAACAGTCTGGGTGTGCCGGCTAAGAGTCTAGGTGTGCCTGCCAAGAGTCTAGATGTACATGTTAACAGTCTAGATGTACATGCTAACAGAAAAAAAAACTAATCACAATCCTTTTAGTTTAACTCAAGAATGCGCAATTCCCTTGGGGTGAAAGGAAACGATAAAGTACTAGCATCTGAGTATAGAGAAGATCCCACAATGTACATTTAAACTCCCCTGTGCTGTCTGTTAATCTCAGACTTGTATGTCCACTATCAGGAGCACTGCTAAACTGTGTATAATGAAGCAGACAGAGTGGGGCGTGCTCGAAATAACCGATGTTTTTTGGCCGGAGCGCGGCCAAATTGGGTGTCACTCCGCATTACGACGTCGTGCTGACCGACAGCCTCACACTGTAAAGAGGAGACGACCAATCAGTGTAGGTTTGATGCTGAACCAGCGTCTGCGACGCTGGCCCAACATCAAACCAACACTAACTAGACATCGGTCTGACCGCCAGCCTTATCGTCCATTACACGCTTGACGTGTATCACAGTGAGGCGACACCGAGGCCAATTGACCGTCCACCACAGTTGTTGGTTCTCATTGCGATGTCATCCGGGCGATGGAGAGTTTGTCTACGTTGTGAAATGAGCTGTAGTGCTACGTGTGGTTGACGACGATGACATAAAGTACTCCGGAGACAAAAGTCAGTGTTTGCGAAGAAGCTTAGCAAACTCTGTTGATTTTTGGGTTGTACACATGCGGGCGTGATTAGTGTAGAACATCTTAATTCGTGGTTGCATTATAGCTTAGCAGATCCGGGTAACACTGCCGTCAACTGTGCGTTTCATGGATTGTGGAGCCTGGTTATAGTAATACACAAACTATAGTTTAGTTAATTTAATTAGTCGGAATATTTCGTCAAGATTTAATATGTTCAGTCGTAGGCGTGCCCGTCTTAACAGTCACAGAGCATCGTTGCTGTGTGGCATATCCTGCGACGCGATTCAAATGTCTCACTATTGCACAGTCGGTAACAGTATTTCTGGTGTGGCATGCTGTCGTCATAGAACCAGTTTCTCTGCTATTTTCTAAAACCTGCCGCGACGTTCACGTTTTAAGCAATCGCGGCGAGTCTGTGTGGTGTGTCGAAGGCTTAATAGCTAATTTGCTATGAATCTCATGATAAATGTTTTGATAAATCATCTAGTTTTGTGTTTTTTTAAGCCTTTAAGTGCCAAGCACGATCATTTATAACTGTTTCTATTTTTAACTGTTTATTTAATTAGCAGGTTAAGCAATGTTAGGCCGGTTATTGAGAATGTAATGGGTGTGCAGACATTAAGATTTGCAAATGTTTATTCTATATATATAAGCAAAGATGAGTGATTTTCACGTGAAAATATTTTAGCTGGTAAGGGTTGAAACAGCCTATCCGTCTTAAAACATAATTTTATGAAGACGCAATAAGGTTACAGTGTAGCGATATGCGCAAAATATAAAATAACCAGGTAAAAAACTCTCATTTTCGCGGCATTTCGTAGACTATGTACGGTGACAGGGGGTGATATTTCTCATGTTTATACATGCACCTTTTTGACTCATGTGGGACGAAATACATCCTAAACGTGATTTGCCACGACTGCGGCAACTGAAGACCGCGTAAGACGATCCTGTTCAGCATAAAAGAAAGTGCAAAAGCCGAGCAATCCACTTTGCAAGGCAAACACCTACATATCAGGCAACGGGAGACACTGAGCCCATGTCCGTCTGATGCTGGGCACAACGTATTGTGTCTGTAGGCGGCATTTTCCAGCAAGTATACATGAAATGCAAATGCTGATTGACAACGCTGCCCGTGTCCGCAATGAACATACCACAGGTACAGTATATGTAATAAGATTCTAAAAATCAACGAACACCGCATTAGCAAAGTTGAACTGTAGTTGAAATAAAGGATTAATATTAAAATTATTTCAAATTTATATTGTTTTAGATTTCGGTATTTTAATTTCTAAAAGGTCCTTAGCAGGAAACAAATTAATGGAGTCAGGTTGTTCCAAATTTATGACAGATGATGACCATTAGAATATTTTGCTATTTCTGGCAAGTTACTCGATGCACTTAAACATGTTTAGAAACATTTAATTGTTTCCGATATTGTTAACACAACAAACCGCTATTTCGTACATACGTTTGCCTTGTACAAGCTATAGAATAAATATTCACTGCTTTTTTTTGTAACCGATTAGTTCAACGTGTTGTGACAATCATTACTGTGTAGCAGTTGATGGAAAAAACATATCATTGTCTGACAATAAATGATCGAAATATTGATCCTTGAGTAATTCCAATCGTCAAGCTGTTTCTCCAGCAAATTTAAACGAGTGCGGCTTATGAGTCACATATGTGTTACATCTGCTCAAATGAATTGTGTTCGCAAAACTCATGTATGCCAAATATTCATAACTACATTCCCACGTGTTTAAAAGGTTAGGAAGAAGGCAGTTGCCACTGGCAGCGGAATTTGCATATATGCTGATAAGCTGGTCTGATGCCCAGAAGCTTGATGCAGTCCCCAGGAGCTGTGCTGTACATAAACATTGGCCTGATGTTGGTATAGAGGTGATCCTGCGTCATAGACGCTGGGCCAACACTAGACCAACATCGTGTCAATATCTTTCATGGCTATCTTGTCGCGATGATAATGATAAAGACCGTCACGGGGACCCCCTGCGAACATTTCATGTCGGACAAGAGACTCGTTTATCATGGCACCCCCCCTCCCCAGTAGGTTAAGTTTAACTGCTATTTTGAAAAACTTACCCAGCCGACCCATATAGAAAATAGCCTATTAGTTTGGGACAAAAAGGAATGTGCTCAGCGAAAATCAAAATGGTCAGTCAATCAATCTGATATAATTTGGACGTCTATTTGTCCCAGAAAAAGCTATCAGTGCTGAAGTCAATTTGGACAAAATAGAATACTTAGCCTTGGTGCTGAAAGGGTTATAACTGTCACTTTGTACAGTGGCACGTAACCCATTCGGAACTAAGGATGCGAATATATGTCTGGTGGACGTATTGCTGCCAACTTCAAGAATTAACATTGATTCATATGATATTTTAATAGAACTATTAAAATATATGAGGTCATGTTTCACAGTGCATCCCTTTGGATATTAAAGTGTGCATCTTCCACTTCACAAAGTGGCAGATACACCCTTTCATATCCAAAGGTATGAATATATGGAGACTTTCATTCTACATCAGTACAGTGGACAGCATTCCAACCATTAAACCGCTACATCAAAAAAATACATGTTGACCCACTTGAAGATGTGTCTCGCTACCGCGACCCACAACATGGGTGAAAATTATACATATTTGTTTAATTAATTTTGCAATCAAACATTTGAAAATCTTGATGTTTGAACACACATGTCGTTCCCAATAACAGTGATTTAATCAGGGTAAAAACGACTATTGTCTTGGTCTCTTTGTATGTAATTGCATTCACTCTGTCGACTGTCGACGTGTTACTGTGTGTGCGGTAAGTTTCATAACTACTGTTCTTACAATGAAATTAAATAATATACATTTTGATTCTTTTGCATCCGTCGAACTGGCCTCTAATGAATTTTCTCTCAGCACGTTGTTGAACCAAAGTCAAGTTGCACCGTTGTTATAACCCCAGTGGTTATTGTGTGAAAATGATGGCTGCTATGAACAAAAACCTAAAACATCTCCAAGAAATTCATTTGCTCACGGATCCCGTGAGTGACTTGGAGGTTATTTGAGTCCGTGTTTCATGGTTAATGGTTCCATCTATACTACCGTGCAAAACTAGTGAGAGTAGACCACTGTGTACGAACAACAAGACACATCTGTACCCAGAAAGCACTACGGTGATTACAGAGATAGAGACAACGGGCGTACAACTAAAACCAGAAACATAGATAGAGTGGTCTATAGCTTTGAAAAATCCATTATCAACGGGTGCAAATGATCATATCTCACCTATAGCAGCTTCGCTGGATACATAATACTTTAAAGTTACTGTATTGTTTGGCTGCACACGTGAACAGTATTGTATCAATTAACGTGCTCTATTTTAATCGTGAGAAAATAAATTGAAGTAAATGCACGCGAAAAAAAGCAGGTCGTGTGCACCTTTCACTGCCATAATCGTTTTTAATCTGTCACTAGCAGCTTAAATCAGAGCTATTGGAAATGAAATGAGTTTTTAAACGTCAAGATTAGCAAATGTTTGGTCTCAAATTAGGGTTATATGCGTACTTTCCACCCACTTGAAGTTGTGGGCCGCGAAACAACTTCAAGTGGGTGGAAATTTAAATACGATAACTCAGAGGGTAAAGGGTTGTGATCGTGATATCTTACTAATCGTGACGACCGTGAACTAAGTCTAAGAGTGATCTGATCCCTTAAAGCGCTGAATTATTTCTGTAAAATTCATGGAGAACAAAGTTTTTTTTTCATTTCGAGATCAGCATAGATGTCTTAGTTAGCTCTTTCTTAATCATTTGAATACCTTATCTTATGGGTCTGCGGTCCATTAGAAATATTGTTCTTTTTACAGTGCAGGGATAGACTTTAGTCGCCAGATTCTGACGTCTACAGACGTCAGATTCTGACGACTAAAGTCGATACCCGCGCTGTAAGGGTTAAAATATATTAAATGCCTGACATATGTCTTGACATTCCACATAAAAAAACAGGGCACCTTGATAGTTGTACTTGTCATTTCCGTGTACCGTATAAATGCATGAACAAGATAGCATTAAAGAATTGGTTTAAACATGTTTAATATTATTCAATAAAGAGTGTAGCATTCTTTACGTATTACATTATGTAACAAATGTGTAAAGTATTATTTGTGATCCAAAAACTTCTATTTTGTATTCCTGTTGCTACTGGTTACATACAGTTTATAGCCTGTCTGCCTTCATCAAATTGTGTCTCGGGGCATTTGAACGC
This sequence comes from Flabesymbios commensalis, assembly GCA_964017125.1. NCBI lineage: Eukaryota > Metazoa > Annelida > Polychaeta > Terebellida > Flabelligeridae > Flabesymbios > Flabesymbios commensalis. The sequence continues at coordinate 29,950,581 of OZ024903.1, forward strand.
AATGTCGTTACAACTGGGGCCACATGAGAATTGCTGATGCAGAAAATGTACCTAATCGGATTCCAAGACGAGAGAAGAAAACGAGGTGTGGAATGTAATGGAGACTGAATTGATCTCACCGCCAATGAGGGGGATATGCCACGAAGACTGAAGATTCGCCGGAACAAAAATGGAGACAGAAAGCGTGAAATAAAATGAGATAAAATATTGTGAACAAAAATGAATAGAAAATAATGAGTTGAAGAGCAAATCGAAAGGTTTTATCTGAAAATCTTTTAAAAGCTGGAGTGGTTGTTATTTTTGTGATTCCAAATAAACCTTCTAAAAATGTCACCAAGACAGTTAAAAACTGTGGGCAAAGAATGATATAAAAAAATGGTAATGTTGTCAGGTTCTATTTGCATATGTTGTAGCAAACTACAGAATAACTAGTTTTTTGTGGAATGCATAATATTACCACTGAACAATATTATTGCGTCGCATGACTGTGAGCCCAGATAATTATTTTATACTATATTAACCACCAGCGATATGATATATTTTCTTTTTATTTGCTGAAAGTCAAACGTTTGTTTGACAATACAATGTATGGTTTATTCAACAGCTAGTGAATGGCTCTCCAGCAATAACTTTGTCTGCCACGCCGGCCCAACAGTAAACACCATTGGCCCAATGTCAAGTGTCTGCTGGGGCTGGTATTGTGGGATAAATACAGCGAACCGTAGCATGTATTCGAGTACAATGTCTGGGAATTGTAATAAACTATTGGCGACTAGTTTGTCCAAACTGTTCTATTGTTTGGGATAATTGGGCAGAACTCCGAACATAAGAAACAAAACCGAGAAAAAAACTGCATTGTCAACAGGTGGGGTCTAGATTGCAATATGTTATTCGATTGGAACGTTATACGCTTAAGCATATTTCGTCGTGCTAATGTATCTTCTTTTACATTTTATTGTGCATTATAAGTGTTTTCGTGAATTTGAAAGGATGTCAGATGAATTATAAAAATAATAAAGCCGAGTAATAGCACTGCGTGGTTCTTGTTGAAAGGATAACAGAAAAAAAAATTAGATTGAATATTGTATACCACCACAGGACTCGCTTTTCCTCTCTGATGGCACTTCCCGGTGCCTTTTCACGCAAAATAACCGTTAATTTAATACTGATTTACTTTTGGGCCAGCGTCGCAGACGGTGGCTCAAAAGTAAAAGAGCATCGGATCAACGTCCCATGTTTGCTGGATTTGTTTAGCGTTTCATTCCCTGCTTTGGAAATGACGATTTGATTCGGATAAACCCCATGTGTCACAATGCGCGATAAAAACACAAGGACGAGTGGCAATTTACACTTGATGGCGTGATCTTTGAATGAATGCATAATGAGGACGCGCAATTATTTTTTGAATACATTTACACGTGCATTTATTCAATGACAAATCTACCAGCGCTGACACGATGGCGCACTCACATATGACCGTTTTATTATTATTATCATTATCTACGATCACTTATCTCGGGAGCTCATTTAGAATCCGCGTGAGCATTTAAAAAAAGCGCAACTTCCCCAAACCCCTCCCGAATATTCGGTTCACACGTTTGTGATAATTCTTAGGCTCGTCATGTTGACTTGTCGGTCAGTATTTTTTCCTTCCTCACCTTTAGCTATAGTTGAAATTGTTTTGGTTTAATTTGAAGGCAATTTCCACTCCAAAATCACGAAAGAACAAGTGTGTAGCAGCACAAGAGCTAATCTACAAAGCCAGAATGCAGTATCTCCTCACTTGAAAAGTAAGCAGTTACTGCATTCTGGCTTTACAAGCAGTATGCACGAGTTCATGTTGTATAAGATAACAGAGTGAGGCACTGTTTTCCCTCTCACCTGAAGCCATCCACTTAAAATTAATATGATAAAGCTGCCATTCAACCGTCCCCGCTCATATGCACATAAAGCGGACATTCACCGGCGTTCTCGTGTGCCATTGTCTTCGTAATAATACATCGTCTAAGAATATTATAACTTGTGATTCCTTTGGTGTTGCCTTCATTAAACATAAATCAAAGCGATGCGCTGACACAAATATTAATTTATCACATTTAATTACCGTCGATTGCGTTCGGGAATTATTTCGCGCTGAATAATTGAAGCCATACAGTTGCCGAGAGTTTCATACACATGTTCTGATGATTTTCCAGTGCCGCCAACATTTCGAGAGCTTTAAAGAGATTCATTCGCCTCTTGCACAGACTATTGGAACGTTAATTTGGTGGCGAGAAGCTTTATCAAGAGGAGCTATTTCACTTTGCTTTGGTTGTCTATAGTGAGTGGTTTACACCTGACGGCCCATTATCAGGAAATTATATCCCCTATTTTAAATAACAGCTGAATGTCGGCAATGATTACCTAACTCCGTCAGGCTGAACCTCTCGTTCATTGAACATGGACATAATACTTTTTTTGTCCAACATGGTTTAACTGTTTAGCTGTGATTCCTAGCTGATATTCCTTGGCTTATCGAAGCGTGTTGCGGCTGCTGTGGTAAACACTCCTAAATTGCTTTATTACATATTGTGTGAAGACACCTCATTTTTGGTGTGTAGTTACTTTTCATTTGATGCCTCCGCTTCCCCGATTCACCAATATCCCCAAACGAATCTAGTACCACATGTACCACGCCGCAAGAGTATGGTCGTGATATTGAGGTCGAGGTGACCGTCCCGAGATTGCGTGACCCCTACCGACCTGACCTTCTGTAATGGAGATGTATATTCTGAGGGGGGCGGTCATCATATCAAACAACGCTGCGACGCCGGCCCAGCGTTGTTCGTTAGATGAGGGAGGTTGTGGTGGCCTGAATTGTCCGGAGATGATCTGACACCCCATATGAGCCCCATATCAGAAAGTGTCATCTAAAAATATTCCTGGTCTTGTGGCAACATGCAGGAGAGTCGTAATATATGTCAATGTTGAATGTCCATCTCTGATGCATGGTTACCCGATATTCAGACCATAAGGAGCGCCAGTAAGTTTTGCTTATTCTCGTACACGTTGCGATATATTGTAGCCTTCGGATTGGTCGAGATGGCCATCTCGATCAATCCGAAGCGTACGATATATCTTAACTTGTACGAGAACACCAGTCCTTGGCATTTACCATTTTAACAAATATTCAGGATCTAACGAGAGTCGGAAAGTGATGAGCAATGTGAACAATTTACTGTTGTTTATTTATTGTTATATGAACAAGCTAGTGTTGTTCACTTCTTGATGTCGACGGAGGGGATGTGCACGTTTGAGACTGGTGTTACAGTAAATTATGTCGTGATTACAGAATAGTTGCACATGCTGATGAAAAATGAAAGTTATGTGTTCAACAACTCCATAGTTTGCCATACATGATCACTTTCAGATGCTGCTGCAGTAGAGACCTGTGTGGCTGAAATATTGTACTGTACCCCAAGGTCAGTCACATGTTATGGCAAGTACAACAGCATTGGCTAATCCTATCCCGTCATTTCGTCACTACTCTTAACCCTTTAACCGCCGGTGCCGCATATATTCGGGTTCTCATTTTTATTAGCACATTAAGTACCGCATTTTAAACATGTTAAAGATAAAATGTGACATCAACCAGCAAGATTTCAAATTTGTTGACCTCCATTTTTTCAATTCTGAATAATTTTCACTCACTTGAAGTTGTGGATCGCGTCAGCGAGACACAACTTCAAGTGGGTGAAAATTCAGATTGAATAATTTGTCTGTTAAAGGGTTATGTCGCTAAATTAAATAATTCAAATTTTCACCTCTTGAAGTTGTGTCTCGCTAGCGTGACCCACAACTTCAAGCGGCCGAAAATTACCCATATTTGTTTATTTTGAGACCAAATATTAGCAAATCTTGATGTTTAAACACGCATTTCGTTCCCAATAACTGCGATTTAAACGTCCAATAAAACGGAATAAAACGCCTATAGTCGCGCTCAGCGGTTTAATGTTAGAGTTTAGCACAATACCTGGATCTGCCTACTTACATCCTTACTGCATCTGTGCGGTGATGTTTGGTCAAAGCAGCCGGCATTGACAAACACGTCTCTATTGTCACTATAAACTACTGCCATAAGGATGATAATGTGCTTACAATAGAGGCAGACGTATCGGATAAACCCCGAAGAGATCTACATTCTTAGCTGTGAAAAGGGTCTAGGCCGAAGGCCCCGACCCTTTTCACAGCGAAGAATGTAGAACTCCGACGGTTTTAACTGACTTAAAACACATTCGACCAAAATGAGAATTCTTCAGAATCAACAGTTTGGCGGCGCCTGACTGATTATAGTACCATAAAGGCTCACCATGATAATTGTTCTGTACTTGATGAAAAACAACTCTCCATTCCCGGCTTAGAATGTCGTGGTCGGACAGAGAAAATAATGTAGTGGTGTGTTTTAAATTGCCTTATATGTACATCGGTCATCATTGCAGTTGCCACTCAATAATGAATAAATGGCTTTAACTGCATAATATGCAATACCATAAAACTAGTCATTATAATTTAGTCTCATTGTTCTTGCTTAAAACGTGGACTTCGGTGGAAAATATAAAGATTGATGGTGAATCCAGATTTAGTCGGGAAGGATCGTGTAATGAGAATCCAGGAGTGGAAGTAAATGAGAGAGAGATGAGAGAGAGCGAGAAAGTGAGAGTCGAAGCCGGACCAGATGGGTAATCTGATATAGAATTAGGTCGATGGTAAATGAGTCCGCCTTCCCGAGCACACGACCTGAAAGCTGGAAATGCTGCACGGGATATCACTTGCGATCTCGGGCAAATTAGTGGCACAAATTGACCAGCTTCAGGAGCTGCCTCGTACTGTACGATTGCAGGAGTCATTCTGCAGTGCAAAGACAAACAGCAGTAACTGCAAAGCAGTTACTGCTGTTTGTCTTTGCATAGGCATTGCCCTTTTGTATGAGAGATGGCTGTGTCATTATTTTATTTGTCCTGAACAAGGGGATCATTCAAATGGTGCTCACCCTAACAGCATCATTTACATCGCTAGCCCATTAGCCGCCAATGAGGACAACCTAAATGAACATTACCGAGGTCTCGCTTGGCATGAACATAGGCGATTCTTCGGACCAAGTCTAGTATTCTACCCCCGGCCAATCGAAGGTTAGTTCAGCCTGTCACATGACTGCCGTCATTCAGTTGTTATTTAATTTAGACGTGGGCCGATTCCTATATAGTTTGTCCCACATGAACACGATGGAGATTGAAACAACCGTGCTTGCAATAAAAATATCGACCTCAAAATGCTGAAAAAATACCTAACAGCTGTTGATTTTTGTAATCCAAGAACGCGCACTAGTATTAGAATATCTATCCATCAGTGATTTCTATCTCATTTTGATGAGCGTGCAAATGGTATCAGTAATAACAAGAATATGCATGAGGCAGATAGTTATTGTAGATACAGGATGACCTTAGGTGGGCTGAACCGAACGACCATTACCAAGAAAACATATTAGGCAACCCTTTTCAGAGAAAATAACTATTCGCCATATGTATTGTAGTACCTTCATATGGCCTTATTTATCGACCAGTAGTAGTAGCCCGCAGTAATCTCAATAACGACCTCTACCATTCAGAGTGTCGCATGCGCCACTCATTTGACTCAACGTTGGGTTACTGTTGACCCACCGTCTACGACGTTGGCTCAACAGTGAATCAACATTGGGCCAAATGAGTGGCGAATCCGACACTTTGAATGCTAGAGGTAGTTTTTTTATAATACAAAGGAGATGAATAAAAAGTTTGCTGCAGTCACACAGAAGTAGAAGTTACAATGATATCGTAGATTGGTCGAAATGGCCATTCCGACCGAGCAGATGCCTACGATTATAGCAACCTGTACAAAAATACGAGCCGATACACATATTATTATTAATATGCCTACGTGATGTGAATTTATCATTATTAAATACATATTTAGGTGTAAATATCAGAGGAACTAGTCTATATTACAGTGAGTATTTATATTAATGTGATATGTCCCAAGACTATAATCAATATAGATTACAAGTTGATTTGTAATTTTTGTATGGTTCATGACTATATTGACAATGCCTCAGGGGGCATCAGGGGCCGTATTCTCGTACAAGTTACGATATATCGTGGGCTTCTGATTGGTCGAGATGGCCCAGCTGAGCCAGAACAATGTGCCAGATCAGATGATTAATGATTATTTGGATGAGCAACGTTGTTTGCTAAATTCAAAATGGCTATCGGGTCTTTATTGGTTCCATGATAAAACATATTTGAATAATACCCTCATTTTTTCACAAGGTGGTTATTATTCTAAAATATTCAGAAAAATACATCAGCGCAACACAATATAAATTAAATAAATATATAGAACTATGTTTCCAAATAAACTACCCTTGTGACCTAGCTGTGTTGCAACAGGCCTGACAGGGGTAGGTCGTACCGTTTTTCGCGTATATTCCAGTGGTACAGACCTATATTATTATGCAAGTTTGCAAAGTCTGGTTACAATCATTTTTTAATGTAATTTGATAGTTTATGGTATTTAGAAAATAATTTCACTGGGTGGGAACTTCTTATTGGCTTTGCTTTTACAAAATCCAAGATGGCCGCCAAAATGGCCGCCGTACAATAGTTATATCTGAATCACGTCATAACTTTGGTTTCAAGTACAATAAAATGGTTATTTTGATGTCTAATCACATGTTTTAGAAGACAAGGAATGTGATTATTATGTTAAAATGACCATTTGGGGTTATTTTGGTATTGTAAATTCGTAAATACAGTAATTAAAGGTTATTTTTTATATTTGGTAAATTAGTTATAATAAAAGGTAGAAAAAAAATATTTTCATGGGAAACAGTTTAATAATATAAGTGAATTGTGTTTTTGCTCATAAATAACACAGGTTTTATAGAAGAATTACATATTAAGGGGAATAGTACATATCTACATGTAGGCATACAAACTCAATACGCACAAAGATCCATATATTTCAGTGTGTATGTTAAGATGAACGCAATTTAATATAAAATGTCCTCACTTCCAAAGCAGTTAACTTACACAAGAAAAAACTTTACTACAAGGGAAATACGCCTCTTATTTAACCCTTTGACTTCCAGGCCGGGGTGCATGCCAGGACCAGATATACTGGTGTACGAGTTCTATTTTTCGTCATTTGAAGCTGGAATTGCTAACGCAATTTCCAGCTTCAAATGACGAAAAATACATAAATGTAGTATATATTTGACGAAAATTTGTGTCATTTTATGGTTACGTTCATTGACGAATGACGACGGAAATTTCCGTCATGTATGGTAGTGAATAGGTTAAATACAAAATATATAAAAAGATCATCTAAATGATATATGAGTAAGTGATTAGAATGCAATATGGTGATCAATACTCTACCATGTAATATTATACTCGTGAGTACCACTATATGCTAAATATCTACTAATAGTGGCCCACACCCACACACCAGAGTAGCCCTATATTCAAGCAGTTAGAATACAATAATTATGATACTCTACCAAGTAATGCTATCCTCTGAAGTACAATATTAAGCTAAACGTCTACTAATAGCCCAAAACTCTACACCGTGTAACTACCCTCAACTAATACATTTTGTCAATATATTTTATCATGAGCATCTTGACTGTCTTCTACACCACTGTTTATAATTTCATCATCGTCATTGACATCATTCGCATGTTGTTTGATGTTGAAAGGATTGCAGCAGTCCGAATCTCCATCACACACACAGAAAATTGTACATACTAGTTGTCGTCCCATACAGGCACAATTCCCACCTCTGCATGGTAGATCTGAGAAACAGCCACACCTGACCAACTTCAGAATGTTTTCTGAAGCATATGGTACTCCATCTGCCAAGTTTCGTGGAATAAGAAATTAATTTCTGTAATCCACTTCCCATCCAAAATTTACAACACTAAGATTTGGCAGATCACTATCTGAAGCATTGTACCATTGAGCCAATTGATGGTGTTCTCTAAGAACTTTTTGTTCAAATGCTTACGTTGTCGGCGGCAAAGTGCACAGCTTGAGTGCTGCGGATGTTTTTGTCTTCTGTGCCCATAACTATTGACAGATTTCGGTCATAGAAGCGGCTGGTGTTGTAACACCATAGTATGCACCCTATGAATGGTGTCACTTGTGTGATTGTCTTAGTAATACCAGTGTTTGGGTGTCCAAGCTGGTCCATTGTAAATCCCTTTTAAGCTGCCCCAATACCTTTTGTTTTCCCGATACCATATGTTGCAGCTACAGGATTACACCCACTGAGAGCGTGTAATGCCAATAGTTCAGGAATTATGTTAGCATGTTTGAGTGCCGTTTAAAAGTATAGTGGTGGTACATCAGTGTCATCACACACGGCACATCATTGGCTCTGTAAATTCTTTTGCTATGTGAGTAGTATGTTGGGTAATTCAAATAGTTGCTTCTTCATGCACCGAGGAAAGTTCTAAGCATGACAGTTTTTCGTCCTTTGAAAACCTGTGTTGGTACTGCATTATCTGTTGTAATAACCAGCTGGTGATCACGTGTCACAATGCCATTCTCATTGTATTGACGTGTATTCGTCTGCTAACTTCATTTGTAGCAGCTAAAGGCAAAGGAGGTTTTTTAGACCTTTATATTCAGTGACAAGTGTGTCCGATCGGATGTGTCTTTTCATTTGTTTAAGAAGTCTTGCTTTGCAGCTTTACTTTCATGTTTGTCTCTTTTCCAATTCAACTTATGCAATGATACAAGTCATCGTCTTGATCATCATATAATGAGTCGTGGTTTCTAAGAAAGTTATTTCCTGAACACAAGTATAGTTGCCACACCTTTGTAATGTTGTGACAGGAGCTGGTCACCAAAATGCTCGACTAGTTTTTCAATTAACATGCGCCTGGATAGGACACAACCTCCTTAATTTGAGTACACTGCCTCAATATCAAGGCAATTCCACACTTTTGAACGATCATTACCAACAATGTAAACAGTTTGAGTGAATGCTCGGTCAATTTCACATTATTTTATCATCAGGCTGGTTAGCTCTTTAAATACTACCATGGAAAATGGCGTTACATTTACGATGGTGCATATCATCAGCAGTGTGTAAATCTGCAGGAATCTATATATACCACCAAAAAAAGCAAAAAAATTGTAGCCAAGCATTGCAAGGTCCCCGTGCCTATCCACTGGACCAGTAGATGAATCAGCCTGAATAGATGTAGAGCCCGACCCCTTAACCCTGGCAGCGCAGGGATTTACTTTAGACGTCACAACCTCACCTATATATACAGACTTCAAATTGTGACGTCTAAAGTCGATACCCGCGCTGAAACAGTAAACTATTTATAAAGGCCGTAGACCCATAACAAAGGTATTTATAGATGGAGCAGAGGGAGCAAACAAAGAAAGTTGTGATGATTTAAAATTGAAACAAATCCTTTGGTCTGTTGGTGTATATAAACATTTCAGTGTTTTTAGGGTTAACCCTCCCGGCACCCAACTATTTACTCTCATGCTCATTCATGTTGAGCTGCGAATATTTCAATGAAATACCTTAGTATTATACGGTATATCTGGTAAGTTCGGGAATGCCAGAATCTCGCGAAAATTATTATCACAATAAAGCTAGTAAAGAAAAATGTAAATTCGCGACTTTTAATTTTCGTGAAAAGTCCCAAAATAAAAAATTCGCGAGAATTAAAACACGCGAAATTACCATATATACAGTACCTTATATGAAAGCTGGGAAACTCCTTATTGTGATGGATTCAACCGTATGTAACTGCGCGAAATTTGTTCAAAATGTGCCACGTGGTAGGCCTACGAACAAAGGCGCCACGCGGACCCTTTTACCGCTGGTGCCGTCTATATTCGGTTTTTCATTTTTTATTAGCACACTATGTACCACCTTTTGAACATGTTAAAGATAAAATGTGACATCAATCAGCAATATTTGAAAACAGTTGACCTCTATTTTGTCAAATCTGAATAATTTTCACTCACTTGAAGTTGTGGATCGCGTCAGCGAGACACAACTTCATGTGGGTGAAAATTCAGATTGAATAATTTGGCGGTTAAAGGGTTAAGCCATGTGGCCGATCCAGAAGGAGATGTTTGGGATGACAGCGCCACAGAGGCATCTGTCAGAAACCTCGTCAATTCTCATCCCATTTATAAGGCAAAGTAATCCAATGACTGCCTAATGCCGTGTAATCTTATTAGACCCGAGAGCCGCCCGCACGGACAGCGTCCGCCACCGGTGGCCCGTCCATGGCGTTGGCTCGATGTTGGGCCGAAGAATCCATCCATTGGCGAATATAATAGAGTTCACGCCCAGGATCTGTTTTGTTTCTCACATTCTATTTAGTCGATGACCATCTAAATGCTGACATCTGTCTGGCACAGTGGGTAGAGATGGTGGCCGTCTTTTGTCCGGGGGGTCGTTCAGAATAAACAACAGATTAAGCGGAACAAAGACTGAGTTAATATAAAGAGTTAAAGCGATAAAATCAAGCTAACAAATCATCCTGTAGTCTATGGACAAGTCCATAGAATGTGAGCATGTCCATAGACTACAATTGCAGTCTTTTAAATCCAGATTTGCTGTGGCAACGCATCAAGTGTCTGTATTGCTCTTTTAACTGGTTTATGCGCAACATTTGTTGTTAAACTTAGCAATTCTAGTCTATGAACATGCTAAAATATTATGTACATTATATTATGGATGTTTCAACCCTTATGCTGCTGAACTGTTTGTTTCTATTTTTCATTCATTCGAAGCTGGAATTGCTGACGCAAATTCCAGCTTCAAATGACAAAAAAATATGTTCATTTATAAAAAAAATAGTCATCTGCAAAATTGAATTATTTCATCGACTGAGCATCCATCACTAACTATAGTGTGGAGTTCAGTGTGTTTATATTTGCTCTGAAACTTGCTTGAAACCGAATACTGTAGTTCTGGTAATTTTCGCGTGTTTAAATTTTCGCAAATTTCTGATTTTGGGTCTTTTCACGAAATTTAAAATTCGCAAATTTTATTTTTCTTTAGTAGCGCTATCATAATATTAATTTTCGCGTGATTCTTGAATTCGCGAGTTTGTTTTCCTCGCGAAAATTAAAACCTCGCGAATATTAACAGATCCACAGTATATACGGGTATATAATGGTTAAACTTTGTCTATAAACTGGTATAATGTCTGGAAAACAGCGAAGGCACACCTCGAAGATGTCGCTATCCCGACAAAAAAGCACTGTGGAAAATGGCGGATTACAAGGATTGTTTATTTTAATGCTATATTATGAACAGTTCTTCTTGATGATGGCAGCGTGGGCCGCTCTGATATGTAAGTAATCGTAAGTAGATGTTGTCATGGCTTACGCAGTCGTATACTGGGGATAGTCCGGCATATTTTATTAAGTTGATTATTTTACATTTACTCTTGGTTAGATTGATTATGCACACCATGTAGAGAACATTATGAAATGGGAGGTGGTGACACGGTACCTCGGTTTGTAGTAAAGTCAATATGGGACCATGGTTCAGTGTCGGACTTACTGCGATGCAGTGTCTTTGTGACCCAACTGTTAAAATAAAATTTTGATAAAAGCACTCAATAATAATTTAGCATGAGATCATGAACACCCGGTAGATATAACATAATATAACCTTTAAATCTCATTGATTGTTAGAGCAGGAAAAAGTCAATCTGGTTAAGGAAGTGTCGCTCGGTGCGGATGCGACACCCAGCATGTTTCGGCTCTAATCCACAAACACCGAAGAGGGAGAGAGCAAGAGCACGACGAGAAATCTAACTGTTGCCCAACGCCGTACACGTGGGTACGGCATCGATCCACCGTTGGCTAACACGTCGTTTAAATGACAGTGTTTTTTCACGTCACTTTCCCTCCACACACATGGAAAATCAATGGCTTCCTGTACGAGAGTCTGACTGGATCTAGACGGAGCTGAAGTGCTGGGAACACCTTCTCTTCCATGCAAAGCCAAAAGGCAGTAACTTCTCACTTGAAAATTGAGCAGTCACCGCCTTTTGACTTTGCAGGGCAGCTTTGCAGCACCGCCAAGCAGCCCGAGCAACCACGCTCGATTTCCCGGTCTTTTCACGGGATTTTCCCGGCATTTTTTGTCCACCGGCTATCATATGCACGCAGGCAGTCACGACGCCAGCCACGGCGAACAATGGAGAGAAATAGCATTCCACTTCAGGCCCAAAGTGTCCGTGAAAGCCCACTGAAAGCTCAGCTTAATTCCTCACGTCTTCCCGAATTTCAACGTCAATAAGTACCCAAAACTCCATCTATCTTCTATTTATTTAATGGAATTCTTATAAGTTGTAATAATATTGCAACTTGTGGTGTATATTATAGACTTTTAGAAAGGTACTTTATCTTCTTATATTCCCCGCTCAACTTAAATTGGTTGTCATGTAATTAAATGTAATATTCATCTAAATCGATCATCAGATTACGTATAGGTCTAAATAACCACGATTAAAATAACTGTATGCATCACCATCCATCATGATAATAACTTTTAATAAATGGATACATTTGAACAAATCACAGTTGAAATGAATAAAGGTTTTTGCAAACTACGGAAACCATTCATAAGTCAGTCATGAGTGATAGCACAACGATATCAACTGTATACGCCCAGCAAACACGAGACGTTGAGGCAGTGTTGTTTTAATGTTGGGACAGCGTCGTAGTCGGTGGACCAACATTAAAACAAGACTGGGTTAATGTTTTGAGTTTGCTGGGCAGTGATCGATTTTTGAAACAATAATTCAAGCCAACTTTAAACCGGGACTTCGCTATTATTTGTGTTGCCGGTAGAAATCTGGATGAATTATGAAATCTGGATAAATTGTTCTATTTGTGGACACAAAGAAAAAATCAAATCGTGAAGAAAAAAATCCCATCTCTTTCAGCGGCAACCACCAGCTCAATAACAGACAGACTCAAATTCAATGTAATATGCACAAAGAGATTTAACTCATCCATTAAAAAACAGCGAGGTCCATTGTCAATAAATACAATGTGCGGCATGTCCTGCAGTGTTTCTGACGAGCTCTAGTTTTTCAGCACTTTGATGCCGACGCCCAGGACGAATTCATTAGCACGTCAGAGTGTGTTTTACGTGGAGACACTCATTCCTGCATCAATCATCTCACAACAGTGCAGCGCAAAGCCAAAAGTCAGTAACTGCTTACTTGAAAAGTAAGCAGTTACTGCCTGTTGGATTTGCAGAGCAAAGCACTGCTGATGCATCCCTCAGTATGTGGACAGGGCCGCGACAAAACCGTCGCGCGATTGAGGAACTCAGTCCTGCTGTTTTCAGCGAGGGATTTTAGCTGGTCCATAGCTGTCTCAATCAGCGGTACAAATCAATAATGAGCCAGATCAAGCAACATGTGGGAATTTGAGAATAATATTCTATTTTTCGTCAGAATTTTCAGTAATTATCGCCACATCAGCGAAGTTTAATGCCGGTATATCAAATGAGCTTGGTCGTGCTTCACACGAATGCTTCACCAGATGAAAACATTGACCAGCGCCATCGTGTATACCTATATTCGTCAATTATTCTGCCCGTTTTCTAGTACAAATTACAATTTATTGCAAGCTCAACCGAAGCCTACGATATATCGTACCTTGAATACGGGCCCTGGTATAAGCAAATCATATTACACAAAAAAATATTACTATGATTACAGATGCAGAACACACAATTCTCGTCGACATAGCTAGGCCTATACAACATGGTGCTATGCATTCTATATGTAAAAATATAAGTGACGTCCGATATTAAGTTCGATAAATTTATATGTATTTAAAGTGTAAATATATATAGCGCTCACTCGCCCTAATACAAAACGCGTAAGAGATGTATTTTCCCACCTCGACCACTGTGATCGCTTGGTATTAAATACGGATCTAACATGAGGGAATATCGTTTTTTAATCAGCGGTGTATTAAGTGTTTTGCTGATGCCTGTCATCTACCTTTGGCATTACGGGCTGACTTAGATAGTCGCACCGGGAATTAGTGGCAGAAATTCAGAAATGTCACGAATATGGTGATATAACGATAAAGGGCAAACTACCATCCCGACGAAAGGAAGTTTTTGTTCAACGTTGCCTCGGTATGGTGCGGCATCGGCGACGGCAGACCAAAGCCAATTCCCAACAAACACAAAACATTTGTATATTATCTATACAATGTTGGCCCACCGTCGAAGACGTTGGGCCGACTTTGCATAAATGTCATACAAATGTTTTGTGTTGCTTGTAAGTCACCAATGTCTCGCCTCTATAAGGATCTGACTACATCAGATAGTCAAATCAAGAGCACAATAATCAATTGTGAATTAACAAGCCATAGAAAAGAACTCCATCTTGTCCAAAGAGGCAGTCCAGAACATAACGAGGTTTTTCTGTCTCTTATAGGCTCGTTTTTTCTCATTACATTAACTCTCCGGATTGGCTTCATGCTTTCGATCCTTACTTCTAGTTTTCATCGACTACAGCTTGCTAATTCAGGGTTCTACATCGACAATAATAATTTAGATCATACTGGGACAGACGCGTTAAGTTAAATAATGGTATATAATTATAGAACATCGTGATGTTTGGAAGCAATACACGTGTGTTTCATAATCATGATAGTGATTAATTCCTATAAACGAAGTGCATCTGCGATGAAAGCAAATGAGTCGTTGTGTGAGTGAATGAATTTTGGGAAAAAACAAAGAAAAACGGTTATTTTCCTCAGACCACCAAACAGTAACATGTGACATGTGGGGAGCATACGTGATCGAGAGATAGAAAGCTCGGCCTCCTACCGCGGCGGCTCAAATTTCGAACCCCACTCTTCAAGTTTCAAAAGAAACAAAATATTTCTTCCCCGCTCACTCATAAAGATTCAATATTTTAAGAAACCTCTGTGACTGAGAAGTAGCATGCTCGGCCTCAGACCGCCAGGGCTTTAATGTTGAATCCTGTGTCTGGAGGGCAGTGTCATCCATCCATTTCACCATCCACAGGAGGTTCCCTTGGCCAATTTCAGCTAAATGACAAACATTGGCACAAACCATCATTAACATGCAGGCAATATATTGGTAAATAACTGAACCGTCGTCGACTGATACTTTTTTAACGTTACTTTGGATTCAACTGCAACATAAAGATCCGGTCGAGAGACATCTGGGCCGCACTAAGGTCATCTTAAAGAATAGACTGAGATATAATCAGCTTTGAATATCTGCACCAAGGAAGGTTTAAATTAAATGAAGCCAATAACACGAACTTGCTCTATGTGTCCAGATGTCATGGTAGACCAAAGCCAATTCCCAACAAACACAAAACATTTGTATAATATCTATACAATGTTGGCCCACCGTCGAAGACGTTGGGCCGACTTTGCATAAATGTCATACAAATGTTTTGTGTTGCTTGTAAGTCACCGTTGTCTCGCCTCTATAAGGATCTGACTACATCAGATAGTCAAATCAAGAGCACAATAATCAATTGTGAATTAACAAGCCATAGAAAAGAACTCCATCTTGTCCAAAGAAGCAGTCCAGAACATAACGAGTCTCTGTCTCTTATAGGCTCGTTTTTTCTCATTACATTAACTCTCCGGATTGGCTTCATGCTTTCGATCCTTACTTCTAGTTTTCATCGACTACAGCTTGCTAATTCAGGGTTCTACATCGACAATAATAATTTAGATCATACTGGGACAGACGCGTTAAGTTAAATAATGGTATATAATTATAGAACATCGTGATGTTTGGAAGCAATACACGTGTGTTTCACAATCATGATAGTGATTAATTCCTATAAACGAAGTGCATCTGCGATGAAAGCAAATGAGTCGTTGTGTGAGTGAATGAATTTTGGGAAAAAACAAAGAAAAACGGTTATTTTCCTCAGACCACCAAACAGTAACATGTGACATGTGGGGAGCATACGTGATCGAGAGATAGAAAGCTCGGCCTCCTACCGCGGCGGCTCAAATTTCGAACCCCACTCTTCAAGTTTCAAAAGAAACAAAATATTTCTTCCCCGCTCACTCATAAAGATTCAATATTTTAAGAAACCTCTGTGACTGAGAAGTAGCATGCTCGGCCTCAGACCGCCAGGGCTTTAATGTTGAATCCTGTGTCTGGAGGGCAGTGTCATCCATCCATTTCACCATCCACAGGAGGTTCCCTTGGCCAATTTCAGCTAAATGACAAACATTGGCACAAACCATCATTAACATGCAGGCAATATATTGGTAAATAACTGAACCGTCGTCGACTGATACTTTTTTAACGTTGCTTTGGATTCAACTGCAACATAAAGATCCGGTCGAGAGACATCTGGGCCGCACTAAGGTCATCTTAAAGAATAGACTGAGATATAATCAGCTTTGAATATCTGCACCAAGGAAGGTTTAAATTAAATGAAGCCAATAACACGAACTTGCTCTATGTGTCCAGATGTCATGGTAGTGCGCAGACTGACTTTATACGCCAGAATCTGATGTCTATTGACCTCTAAAGATGGTCTCCACAGTGACTGACCATATTCCATTACATTAATTTAAAAAACAATCGATCGACAGAATTAGATTATAACAGCTGATTATCTCACGTGATAAGAAATGTTACCGTCAATTTGTCAGGAGTAGATTAGCTACATTATTATCATGATTATGCTGTGCAAATACAAGAGACAGTACCTTCTTTTCATTTATCCCTTTAACCGCCGGTGCTGAATATATTGGGGTTTTCACTTAATTATTACCACATTAAGTACCGCATTTTAAGCATGTTAAAGCCACAATGTGACATCAATAAGCACAATTTGAAAAGAGTCGACCTCCATTTTGTCAAATCTGAATAATTTTCACTCACTTGAAGTTGTGTGTCGCGTCAGCGAGACACAATTTCAAGTGGGTGAAAATTTCAATTAAATAATTTGGCGGTTAAAGGACTAAGCATGCTGTACACTGATCGGAATTTTAGAAGCATTCGAAGCTATACAAATGTTCAGCACGTTTACTTTTATGTAGCTTCGAGTGCTTCTGAAAATCAAAGCATTGCATAGACAATCGAATGGTCTGATATCATAAACTTAGACAGAAGAATCTCGTCCTACACTATTTTCTGTAACACGTTGTGGAGGGTGGTGTTTGCTAACTACATAATTTTGACTAAAAATACCTATTTATATTTTTCTGACTTATAGTGTGTTGTATTGAGTCACACAACCCTAATCGCATCAAGAATATTGAACGGTAATTTTCATTTCAAACCATTGTCATTACAATAAATTGTTCAAATATCCAGATAGATATTGTCACACACAAGCACAGTAAAGGGATTGAAATACTTTTAAAGAAGAACAAATTAAAATGGATACAAATTAAATACAGAATATCAGCAATTCGTTACAGATTAATCATAGAAACCTTATAAGACTAGTCAGATAAAATAATCATAAAATTATAGTATGATAGATCACGGCATATGCCATATTAGAAATTTTTTAACCCGCTAAGTATTGCATTTCAATCAGTTGTAGATTATCCCATCACATGTGTGGAATTTTAGCCTAATATACAAACTTTAAAGACGACATAGCATACCGCAGAACAGATTGAATCGTGAACGGCTTGGCACTTTCCTACATAAGTTATCTTATCTAATTTGTGTTTCGCTACCGTGACCCACATTGCGCTCCCAGTAACAGTGATTAATTAGGCCAATACACGTAATAAAAACGACTCTAGTCGTGCTTAGCGCTTAAAGGGTTAGCCTAATCTTTAAACCGCTGAATTATTTTGTTTAAGCTATGGAGACCGAAGGGTTTTTTTCAGTTTGAAATCATAAAAATTTATCTTTTTCTGATTTATTTGAATATCTATGTTATGGGTCTATACGAGCATCATAAATATGTTTACTCTTACAGTGCGGGGATCGACTTTAGTCGTCAGAATCTGACGTCTACAAACGTCAGATTCTGACGACTAAAGTCGGTCCCCGCGCTGTAAGGGTTAAAGACTATGAAGCATGTTGATTTCACGAATATTTGAAAGAGAGACACAAGTCCAACATTCGTTTTTAATTAATGTGCAGAAAAATATCAGCTGTTTAGTTAATAGCTTAGATAGTTATTTGACGGAAACAAAGAATAATAAATAACTGTAGCTTACTACGTGTTAGTCATACTAATTGCTTGTGTATGCAATGTCAAACAAAAGACAAGCAAAATATTTACAAACGTTATCGTTTTTAAATGGAAATGATTTTTTTTTAACAGCTGAGCAATTCCGATGAGTGAAAAAACATTGAAACGTAAAAGCGAAATTTAATAAACTCCAAGCATTTTCATATGGAAAAGAATAAAACACAGACCAAACTGGGCCAAGATAGCCTCGAGGACGGTGAAATGAATCAGAAACATGACCCTGAGAATACAGAATTGGAAGCTCGAACCCTGGCGATCCGAGTCGAGCAGGCTACATCTGAGTAGCAAAGGTTCTCCAGAATACTGAATATTAGCGGAGTGGAGGACATAAAAATGATGGTCTGTTTCAATTGCTGTTCAAATCTGGGTTCTCGCCTCAGCACTTTCAGAGTTAATAATGGTGCTTCTGAAAATCAAATCATCGCGTAGACAAGCCAGCAGTTCTGATCTAATATCCTAATATTAACTTAAAAAATACCTCTATACATTTGTGCAACTGATAATGTGCTCATTGAATCACGCAATTCTAATCGCATAAAGGATATTGCAACGTTATTTTCATTTGGAATCATTGTCATTACAATAAATTATTTAAAGACTCAAATAGATGTTGTCACGCACAAGACCAACGAAGGAATTGAAGTAATAATTTAAAAAGGCAAAAATTTCAATTCAAAATGAATAAAATCATGAAAATGAAATACAGCATATCAGCATTTCATTAGAAAAAACAACTTCCTTCCCAGACTGATTAATCACAGAAACGTTAATATAGTATGATAAATAATCACGCCATATGCCAAATAGACAAATGTTAACCCGCTACCCAGTAAGCACAAAACATTCGTATAGCATTTATACAATGTTGGACCGACGTTGAATGTTAAATAAATGTTTTGTGTTTAGGCCTACTAGGTAAGTGTTGCATTTCAATAATTTGTAGATTTGCCCATCAAATATATTATTGCCTAATATACAGATTTTGAAAACGACAGAAAATGCCATGGAACAGGTTGAATCGGGATCCACGTGACTCTTTTCTCGCTGAGTTATCTTATTTATTTTATCAGGTGTGCTTCGCTACCGCGATACACAACTTTGACTAGGTAAAAATGACTCATATTTGTTTAATTTGTGGCCAGACATTTGTAAATCTTACTAAAGACACATTTCGCTCCCCCCCCCCCAAAAAAAAAAGTGATTTAATTATTCAGTAAAACGACTATAGCCGTGCTTAGCGCTTAGAGGGTTAGCTTAACACTATATAGAACAGCATGTTGGGCCAGCGTTTCAATGTGTCGTGTTTGCTAGGATGTTGATTTCCAGAATATTCAAAAGAGAGGTCACTTTCAATACACAGCCACACAAGTCCAACAGTTGTTTTTAATTATTGTGCTGAAATATATCGGCTGTATATGTTTATAGTTATTTATCGGAAATAAACAATGATAAATAGTTGTAACCTTCGGCATGTTAAGCAGTTTAATTGATTGAGCATGTTGAGTATGCAAAGTCAGGATGAAGAACACATACATGTACACACGTCATCGTTGTTAAATTTGAACGATTTTTTCACCTGTTTGATAAAAGCTGAAAAAATCCAATTAGTGAAAAAAAACACTGAAACGAAAAATACAAATTAATAAACTTCACCCACTTTTATAAATAAATGAATGAAACACAGACCAGACTGTGCCACAATAATGTCGTCAGGACGGTGAAATGCATCAGAAACTTTAGCCTTCGGACACATAATTGGAAGCTCGATTCCTGGCAATCTGAGTCGAGCACGTTACTTCTCAACAATGAAAGCTCCCCACAATATTGTATATTTACGAGTAAGCAAAATGAAATGAATCGGGCTTTAGGCCACCTTTGTGCACATATAGGCTAAACTGGGCCAGGAGAACCTCCTGAGGAAGGTGAGATGATTGAGATGACACTGTCCTCCAGACACAGGATTCGAAATTCGAGCCCTGGCGGTCTGAGGCCGAGCACGCTACCTCTCGGTCACGGAGGCTCCCCACAATACTAACTACGAGTAAGCGGGCAAGAAACATGTTTCTTTAAAATGTGTAGAGGGTTGAGATGTTCAATCACCGATGTTTTAGTGTTGGCTCATCATCTACGATGTTGGCTCATCATTAAAACATCATTGGTTGAACATCTGTTTAAATCTGGGGTCCCGCCTCGCAGGCATCGACTTTAGGCGTCAGAACCTGACGTATGTAGACGTCAGATTCCGACGTTTAAAGTCGATCCCCGCCCCATAGCATATAGGTATTCAAATGAAGCAGAAAGAGCTGACTAAGTCACTTATGATGATTTCAAATTGAAAAAACCCTTTGGTCTCCATGGTTTGTATAACATGTATTTATTTCGACACTTTCAGGGTTAATGGCGGTGGGTATGGAGGGGGCGTCAGACCGGGTTGGTGACAGTGTGTCGCCGGGGGACACGTCGTTAGCGCATGCCCAGCGGAACAAACAGCCTCTGCACACGACACCAACCTTCCCCGTCGGCCATCTTTTTCTCGGCCGGCACATCTACGTCTTATCGGCTCTCGCAGAGGCAAAACATGGGGGAGTCGCAAACGAACACCGGATTAGCATTTGTGTTCAGAATAATCCAGTTAATGTCGAGGGATCGCAAGGTAAAAATAGTACTCAATGGAAAGTTGTTTGAATTGTTTACCTTTTGAAAGAGATACATCGCGATGGGTGCAGTTTATTTAACCCTTTTAGCGCTAAGCACGACTATAGTCGTTTTAGTTTAGTTTTAGTTTCACCAGCAGTTTAAATCACAGTTAATGAGAATGAAGTGAGCACTTAAACATTATAAATTGCACATGTTTCGTCTCAAATTAAACAAATATCAGTAATTTTTACCCACTTAAACATGTTAAAGTTGCGGGTCGCCGTAGCGGGACACAACTTTAAGTGAGTGAAAATTAAAATAAGTGAACATAGCCAGTGAAGGGTTAATGATAAGTTTAGTGGGTGATGGTAGAAAACAAAAGTGTGAGTCCCGACGAATATTATATATGCGCTGTATTATTAATAAGAAACATTGGTATCCAACACAACTTGTGAACATGGTCTATTATAGATGAATAGACAGAAAAAAAAGCAAAAGTTACCGATATTAATATTATACATATTAAATCTGAATTACGAAATAATATTGCTATGTGTAGAATTTTTTCATTATTACGTAGGTTAAAGTTCATACATGCGCATAAGCTGGTAAACGGGTAACAAAAATGTATGTTCAAAAGTAAATTTATGGACAAGAGGGCCGCGACAATAAAATGAAATACGAGTAGTTATGTACTGATACAGAGCAATTGTTTTGATTTGACTTTTCCACCCTAGCTCCTCTGTCACCCGGCTTCCTGCTCACAAACATGCATTGACTTGGACATTTCTACGAACACTGATGCGATTGTTGCGCCTCTGAGATCGGTACTCTGAAGAGTTGGGCGCTTTCGAATTGATTTATTGAGACACACGTGTCTTTTGCTATGGGTTAGAAATTTCTCAACGTCGACGTCAACCCACGCACAGTCTGCGTAATGATAACTGGGGAGTAAAACAAAGGTAAATTCACTTAATATTTTAGACATAACCTACTAATATGCGACATGTGAAGGAGATCGTGACGCTCATGGTGGCCAACAGAATGAAGCTCTCTACTCAATATCATGATCATTAAATACACTATCTAAGGTTTCACAAATCCCTCAAGTAATACCGTTTCGCCACATTTTCAGCAGTGGAATGTCTCAAGTGAGCAGCGTGACGTCCCATGACAGTGTGCTGGATGTTCGTCGCAAGTCCTGCACAGCAAACAGGATACCTTGATCCACTGCTGGTTTAACGTTGGGCTAGCATGGCAGGTGGTGGCCCGGCAATAAATCAACCGTGGGTCAGTGTGTCTTGTCCGCACAATCGTACACCACACGAGACGTTGGTCAACACATTGGTGTATTCTTGCTGATCCACTGTCTACGATATTGAGCATACATTGACGCATCATCGGGTCATTATAATTATTATGTTTATTGAGATGTGATGATAATCTGCCATTTTCCACAGATTTCCGTTTTACACAGATTGCTTTCATTCATTTTTTTCAATCGAACAATATCATCCCCATTATCTTTTAGCAAAGAGACTTAAAATATGACAAATAACCCAAATCAGCTTATGTCTCTTAAGCTATTATCACAAAAGTGGCCTAAAGCCCGATTTATTTCATTTCATTTTTGTTATGCTATTTTACATCTCCCCTTAAACTCTCAATTTCTCAAAGCATTTTGTCTTGTGAAAGCAGAACAAAATGTCATCAGCCTACTATCAAAATGTACCACAGATAGCCACCTAGGTATTAAAGGGTCGTATCTGCTACTTTAAAAGGTTACTGATACACCTCTTTAAAACCAAGACGACGATGTGTCTGCCGTGAGAATTTCTCATCTGTTGCACATTGCACCGCATCCTCCCCTGTTTTCAATCACGCAAATCGAGTGCTGTCCATTTTGTTTTTTATACGCGGGATATTGTTCCTAGTACTGAGAAAAAATCGGGTCCTATATCTTGCCAATGCTTCCCGTCACCAGCGAGTGTTGAGTCTGATAAGCAAACGTCGTTTTGACAGGAAGGATAGAGGTGAAACAGTATGGCATAAATATTAATAATTAATGATTCAACATGGTGGCCTTTTTGTTATCGCTCAATTTTACGCCAACGCCTCGTGTTAATGTAAATTATACTGTGCTTGTCGTGTAACGCTTCAGTTTCAGCAGATGGACCAACTTTAGACGTCAGAATCTGACGCCAGTAGACGTCAGATTCTGACAAGTTGATCACCGCACTGAAAGAGTAAAATATTTATAATAGCCGTAGATCCATAACATATATATTAAATGAAGCGGAAAGGGCCAGCTAATACAATAATGATGATTTTGAATTGGAAAAAAACGTTGTTCTTTTGGTTTATATAAAAAGTGTTTCAGTGCTTTTGAAATTTTCAGGTTAAGTGACTAGACTATGTAGACAAGCAGAAGCGATATAATACGGCATAATACGGGAACTCGCAAACTATCTTCTTGACTATCACGACTTTTAGCGAATACCATGATTTCTGCTTTACAAAGCCGACATGCAGTATATAACTTAGAAATATAGGCTAAGCAGTTTCTCACGTATAAACTAGCCAGCTAATGCTTTTTGGCTTTGCGCATGAGTTGAATTCCCACTGCTGGATATCCAGTTGATCGTTCAGTTGACTAACCTCAGGGCCGCCAAAAACTGAGCAGGGCATGTAAATTATTCAGGTTACTACTCCTGTGGGTCAATGTATTTTTGGTTTGATTTGCACCCTCTCAGACGCTAGAAACTTACACCACAACTTGCTAGTAAGGACAATGCTTTCAAAATGTTTAAAACAGACCATTACAATAGTTTGAAAAAACTCGTAACCAAAATTAGGGCTCTAAAAAACACATCAAATTCTTAAAGATTTACAGCACTACCAAATATCCGTTCCCCAGAAAACACGAGACGTTGACCCAATGTTGGCTTGATGTTGGGCCAGCGTTTACAACGCTGGCCCAACATTAAGCCAACATTGGTTCAACGTCTTGTGTTTTCCTCATGGGTCTGTCTTGATCTTTGCGTCAGCCCCTTGGTTTTGGTGATAGAAGGTTGAGGCGGTTAATTTGATCACGTCTCCTGCTTTGGGATGCACCATATCTCACTGCTGCGCTGTTGCCCTGGAAAGCGATCACCAGATGAAGCTCCCATAAAAATACCGTGAAAGCCGTGCGGAATTACCGCTAGTATTTTGAGACCCCTTTTCTGAACAGGTCAGTTGTATAGGTTATTTGTTTATAAATAGTAAAGTTAGTAATTATGATCATGCTCCTAGCAGACTGTATATATATCCACTGTTAACCAGAGACATGTTTCTTGAAAATAGAGCTCTCAGATTGCGCAAAAGGAAATAGCACTGCATTGCAAAACTAAAAGGCAGTGGCTACTTACTTTTCAAGTAAGCAGCTACTCCCTTTCCTACAACCAAGAGTTTTAGTACTAATATTTTCATGATGCTGGTTTACTAATACATGGTAATTTTCTTTAATTTTTCACCCACATCAAATCATCTTCATCCACTGCAAGTCGAAAAATGCGACAGCAATTCGCGGCTTGTAGTGGATTAAGATGACAATGGTAAACTCAGGCTTGACAGGGTTGAACTACAGCAACTGTTTCGGCAGTTACATCGCATAGCTTAAATTATATATAATAATATTATTATATAATTACTTATGAAATGGGAAAATATGGCTTGAGCAGCTTTTAGTGAGGACAATGCTTATTGTTATATTACAGACACAGGGAGACGCATCTTAGATTAATCTCTAATTAATAATTGAAGATACTGCTCGCAAAACCGAGGGGGTGTTTAAGTCGTCAAAAAATTAACCTGCACAACGTAGGCACTCGTGACTAGCGAACATTAGTATGGACAATTTTATAACAGGCTGGTATTATTGCGAAAACGTCAGGAGAGATGTTGGCTGTTTTTATGGCGATAATGAAGTAATAACGCAGAAGACGGGGGTTGTGATGTCAACACCAATAACTATTTACAACTGCACAATAGCCGCGGTGCGAAGCATACCGTTATTAGTTTGGGCGAAGCCGCCCAAACTATTGTTTTCCTTAAATACTTTCAACTATATTATTATTATTATTTTTAATCTTCTTCCACTACTCGAAATTTGCGCCCCTATTTCTCCTAGAGTATTTGATGTATAGACACAAAACTTGGCCAAAATATTGGATAGGCATCAGGAAGAAGTGCTATGGTTTTTATAGCAAATCCGACCAACAGATTTTGAGGAATGCGGGGTAAAAGGTCCCATTTTTCCCAGTCAAAATACATTACGCCATTTTAAAATCGCTATATCTCCAAGAGTTTTCATCCGATCTTCCCAAAATTGTATATGCCTACTGTCTAGGGTACCCTTCAAGACTATACAAGTTTACAGAGCTTTAGCTTTAAAAACACCATATCTCCCAGAGTTTTTATCCGATCCTCTCCAAATTTCACATGCCAAAAATGACGATTTGACGAAAATGCAAAATATCTCATAACTCAATCACTACTTGACATATATCATTAAGAATAATGTTTTATACAGCACATGTCCTTAGCATGATGGTACTATACATTAATGTAGCCATGCCTGAAAAAAAAATTGGCATGGATTCCCCCCCTTTTTGTAAAAACTAATATATATACAAGTCCAGTCGGGGGTCACCATTTCAAAAAAAAATTGTATTTTCTGCCATCAGCAGCTCTTGTAATATGCAAATTCAATTTCAAAAAAATTGTTAATTTTTTTTAACTGAGTAGAAATGGATTTCACCCTGATTGGACTCATAATAGCTAGAAATGTACTGTGTTATTGGCTGTAATACGTGACCCCGCCACTCTTCCTCGTGCCTCACCTAATCCCACGAAAGGTGAGTCCCTTGTCCACAAGGGGCTACTGAGGGCCAGCCCGACAGACGGCCTTCTACGATGTTACAGACAGCCGATACCACAGTATGTTTTCACTTTTAAAAAATAATTTACTTCAATTCTACACATTTAAAACTAAAATGTTTATTTGTAATACTTCATTTCACCTTTTTTTTAAATAATTGCCAATTACTTATGAGTCTTACCTTACATCTGCAGTAGGCTAGATGAAAAAAAACAAAATGATTTTAATAAAAAAAATATTTTACTGATTTTTTTATTGAATCATTCACACATCACAGTCACGCGACAAGAACAAAATCAACAACAAAGTTTTTCTTTATTATTTTCATTTTATTACTCATATTGGGATGAATCATCTCTTTTTTGGGCATTGCAGAACCAAACGAGTGCATCATTGATCTATGTTGTTAGGCTTCAAAAGTAAATATGTGAGCTTGCATTTACTTGATATCATCTGTCCAATATGACAAATAATTTTGTAAAACTCATATACTTCGCTGACTGAGACAACTTTTTTCAATTTCATTCGAGCTGTGCAACACTAATTACCTTCAATTACAAGCTATTGCTGACCAAATGGACACTGCGCCAAAGCATATTTTAGTTGTCAGCTTTGCTATGGTACCATTTTAATGTTGGCCCAGCATCACACACAATGTCAACGATCCAAATGAAATGAAATGAATGGGGTTTTAGACCACCTGTGTGCACATACGCTAAACTGTGCCAAGAGAACCTCCTGAGGATGGTGAGATGAGACTGCCCTGCAGACACAGGAATTGAAATTCGAGCCCTGATGGTCTGAGGCCAAGCACGGTACCGCTCGATCACGGAAGCTTCCCACAACATTATTGAATCTTTTAAGAGTTAGCAATTGTCCAGCATTAGGCAAACATTAGGCCAATCAATGAAGGGTTTTAGTATCCGACTCTGGCCCAGCATTGGCCAAACCAACAATAACATAATTGGTTTAATGTCAGATGTTTTCCGGACATGAAAAGGCCCTACTAGGCGCCGAAGTTCATAAAAACAGGTCACTGCTCAACAAACGAAAATCTGTTGAAAAAATACAAGTCAAATGGGGTAAATATTAGTTGTGTGAGACCTTGAATCACTTGATTGATCATTGACATTGAATGTTTGGTTGATGACACTGTCAGACACACTGACACTGACAGTGGATGGGCGATATTACAGAAGGTCCCAAGTTATCTATAAACGTTATAGTCTATTACTAACATTAATTCAAATGTGATAATGTCTAATTTGTGTCGCACTGATATAATTTGTTAATTGAAATTGAAAAAAGTGTCAGCATCCAGCAAGATAATAGTCAAACATCAGTAGACAAGTTATAGAATAGAATCTTATCGACCTGCTGCCAGCTAATTCGTAGCTGTCTGTGGTGACCTGCTCCGCAGGGCTACAGCGACTCCAAGCCTCCATGGACCTGGAGAAGCGAGCATCCACCTATTTCCCCACTCCCGTACCCCCTCCCATCTTCTAATTTTTATATCTACTTTACTCCCCCCGCCTATTTTGCTTTAATGGGGTCCACACCCTTAGATCAGTCCCTCTCTCTCTTCTTTGTTTCTTCTCTGATCATGAGTTGTACCCCCAGTTAACCTGAGAGTCCGCATAGCACCAGATAAATCTGGGAACAGGACTCCCACGGCCTGGCGAGTGCTTGTTCAACTGGTGGAAATAGTCCCCATAGCAGCTGTTCTAGGCCAGCAAGCATAAAACCAAATCGTTTTTTAGACCCACAATGCTAGGAATATTTTCTAACATTTTGGTAATACCTGTTTCGAATAACTTGTCACTCAACAATATTAATTATTTCAAGGTGAAAATCTCGTATAAGGCCCTTGAGTGTGTCAAACTACACTTGATATAATTTTACTTCATGATTAGTCACTTGATGGGGCATGCTACAATCATGGTAACGGGGTAGAGTGCAAATGTGGGGACATGTATATTCATCAAATGTAATTATTAAAATTCTATTGTGTATTTGTATCCTTGAGTGAAGTTTTAAATAGTGGCATTTTCTCTGGGGACATGCCATTTTGCATGTTTCCATGATATAAAGCTCTTATAAAACCATATATACATATATTGTTTTATAAATTATCTAAACATTATTAAACAATAAAGCTTAAACATGAAGTTGCACCATTTGTTTTAAATCTTCTTATATTTAATTCAAAATCTGGACTTTTTGATTCCAGGGGACACTAATTTCATGTAAAATTACCCATTTTTGTTTGTTTTACCCATCCATGGTTTATGCAAAAATATTTCAGCGTTGTAAGGGTTAGTAGACCAAAATCTAAATCTCTCAGTATTTTGAGGTTTAAAACTAGATAATTTTTTAGGCGCCCAAACTTCCTGTGCCTTCTTGGCACAGGTCCCTCTAGTTAGGATTTGTCTTCCAATCCAGGAACGTACATTCTATCTGGATCATAGATTTCTGATCAGAGCAAATTTAACCCTTTCAGTGCGGTGACCGTCTTTATACGTCAGAATCTGACGTCTGTAGACGTCAGATTCTGAGGTATAAAGACGGTCACCGCGCTGAAAGAATTTAAATATTTCTAATGGCCGCAGACCAGTAACATAGGTATTCAAAGGAAGCAGAAAGAGCTAACTAAGACATTTATGATAATTTCAATTTGAAAAAACCCTTTGGACTCCATGCTTTATACAAAAATAATTCCGCATAAGAAGGGTTGAGATGAGCATTCTAAGATTCTAAGTTGGACCAACCCCTCGTGCACTGTCCAAGCGTTCAGCCAGTGCAGCACTTTTTTAACACGTGTGGGGGGCGGGGGTACTGGATCAGATATGCCGCTTACTGCCGAAGTCAGCTACTGTTTTTTCGGCTTAGCAGAGCAGAATAGATGAGTAACTTGACAAAAGAAATTCGGATATGTACACGATATACCGCCCTTCACAGCAGACATACTGCAATTGCTCACTTTTCAAGTGACCAATTATTACTGCCTTTTTGTTTTCTCACATCAGAATAGGTCAGTCCCAGTAAGCGCGAACAATTCGTATAAAACATTTGTATAACATTAGTACAACGTCGGCCCAACGTTTTCGACGTTGGTCCAGCATTGTACAAAATTGTTATGCAAATCTTTTTGTGTTTGCTGGGGTAACTTGACAAATGGAGTACGGAGCCAGATAGATCCGCGGCGCTACGCGGTGTAAATGTCAGGGCGGCGCGGTGCGTCCCAGGGGAGGTCTGGTCATTTTCCCGCCAGAATATGACCGACAAGAACCGAGTGGTGCAATGCTGCGCAAAGCCAAAAGGACAGTAACTGCTTACTTGAAAAGTAAGCAGTTACTGCCCTTTGGCTTTTCGCGGCAGTATGCGTGTATCACATGCCGACGTGCGCGTAATAAACGACGTCCGTGAGCTTTATCAGAATGCCCCTGTCCCCGAAGAATTGAACATACGGCATCCGTGACACTATCAGCAGCAGGGACTTAGTAGTCTAGAACTGGTAAATGCTGGCAAAGAGTCGCAGATACTGACCAAGTATTGATCCAATATTATTCTACGTTTTATGATTAATGTGATCTGCGGAGGCTGAATATTTCACATTTTATTTTGTGTTTTTTTTACTGAAAGTCATAAACAATATAGTGTTAAACATGCAAGGTAAAGACATAAGGATGAAGCATGGCGCTTTGGGAATGCTTCATAAAAATATGAAACCGGTGTACAATGCTGTACACCAACGGTTAATGTAAAAAAGGGTATAATGTTCTGTGCAATAATGATGAAACACGCTGACATAATATTGGTGTTGGCAATAAGGCTCATGAGACTAGCCTGATTCACACCCTCTTAAGCTCGACCCGTTGTGCTGCTGAATTGTTTGTTTCTATTTTTCGTTCACTTCAACCCTTTAAGCCCATATCATGCATTAAAGCATCATTTTACATCCCTGCAAACATACTTAATTTTCCTACAACTAGGGGTTTTAGAACGAAAATTCCCATAAAACTGGTTTACCAATTTGTAGTAATTTTCTTAAATTTTTAAACCACATGAAGTCATTTTCATCCACTACAAGTCGAGAATTGCGGCAGCGATTCGCGGCTTGTAGTAGATGAAAATGACTATGGTAAATTCAGGATTGAAAGGGTTAAGCAAGAAATGCGAACGCAATTTCCAGCTTCAAATGATGAACTTCAATTTAAAATTGAATTAGTTGTTTACCTGAGCCTTTACTACAAGCTATTTGATCAATTCTAACCCTTTAACCCTTTAAGCCCTCACGATGCATTAAAGCATCATTTTACATCCCTGAAAACAGACTTGATTTTCCTACAACTGCGTTTTTAGAATAAAAACTTCCATGAAACTGGGCGGGGGCCCTAGGGCAGTGGTTAGCACGCCAGAGTTCGGGGTTCGGTTCCCGGACTCGGCGGTTTGAAAGAAACAAAACTGTTTCTTCCCCATCCACGTGTGAAAGTCAGTATTGCGGGGAGCCTCCGTGACCGTGAGGTAGCGTGCTCGGCCTCAGACCGCCAGGGCTCGAATTTCGAATCCTTTGTCTGGAGGACAGTGTCATCTCAATCATCTCACCATCCTCAGGAGGTTCTCCTGGCCTAGTTTAGCCTATATGTGCACAAAGGTGGCCTAAATCCCGATTCATTTCATTTCCATGAAACTCTTTTACCAATTCATGGCAATTTTCTTTAATTTTCCACCCACTTCAAATCATCTTCATCCACTACAAGTCGAGAATTGCGACAGCAATTCGCGGCTTGTATTGGATGAAGATGACAATGGTAAACTCAGGATTGAAAGGGTTAAACCTTACAGCGCAATGTAAGAGTAAAAATAGGTATAATGGTCGTAGACCCATAATACAGGTATTCAAATGAATCGGAAAAACCTGACTATGCCATTGATGATGATTTCAAATTGAATAAAACCCTTTGGTCTCCATAGTTTGTACAAACAATATTCAGAGGCGTAAGGGTTAGACCATCAAGATGCATGAAAGCATCCTTTTGTATCTCCTGAAGCCTAGGGGTTTTAGAACTACAATTGAATGGCATCATGCACACATGTACCCTGATGACATCGCAGGGCTCTGACACAGTGATCTCCATTTTTAAATGTAACAGTTCCAATACGATCACAAGTTTACGCCTGCTGAAAATGGCCAAGTTTTCATAGGCACTTGAAATATTCGTCTCAATTTTTTGGCATCCGAGTTTTTGGGTATGCAGCGCAAGTGTCGTTTTTACACAGCTGACTGTGTAAACAAAATGGCGGTGAGTGTGACTGGGCCTCGCGCAGTAAATGAGTTAGGACGCCCAGTCACACCGGGTAGCACATATGGGCTAACCCACATTAAAAAAAATAATGAAAACATATGTCATTGATAGCAAAAATTTGATCAATATACGAGTTTCACATTGAGGGTTAGACCATTTGGTCACAGATTTTTGTGTTTTTTTTTTGTGTTAATTTGTATTTATTCGTTTTATCTTGTATTTCATGTTGCTGCGCGATTTTTTCTCAAAATCGTCAAAATGTGGGTTAGCCCACTTGTGCATGATGCCATTCAATTTTAATGGAGCTGTTTTATCAATAACGCTATTTTTTCCATCTGCCATCCGCTCCTAGTCATCTTCATCCACTACAAGTCGAGAATAATTGTGACAGCAATTCGCCGTTTGTTGTGGATGAAGCTGACACGTGTTGACCATTAAAGCGGTACATTATAGTATAATTTAAATTAACCAGAACTTCAAGTGGGTAAAAATATCTACGTTCATACAATTTCAATAAAAAATATATGCCAATCTTGCGAATCTAACGCCTCTTTTACGCGCAAATCTTCTTTTTTTAGGGACAAGCGCAAATGCTAAACACGGTTATAAACGCGATGACCACTTTGACAGTTCATGATTGCTCATTGTGTCCCGACAAAAGGGATGGCTATGTACCTGTTTGATATTTGGCTGTAGTGTCCACCATGATTTGTGGAGATCAACTGCTCTCTATTTGTGCTGAATCTGCGACATTAACTTGATTAAATTCGTGAAAATCACTGTGACAAAAGAAAACCTGCGAACTAATTACACGACAGTATCGAACCAGTGGTTTTCTCAGAACTGTGCGTATGTCACTTGCTTCCATTTGTCGTGTACATATTGGAGCCCACACAAACGAATAACAATTGCACCACAACTTTTAAAAATTGAGTCATTTCAAGTGAACTCGTGCATCATTTCTGTCACGATGATGCCCATCACAGGAAACACGAGCTGCTGACCATGTACCGGTCTGCGACGCTGGCCCAACATTGAACTAGAACATGGTCAACAAGCCCTGATTGCTGAGCTAATAGCTAACTTAATTTAGTCACTTTGAACATCTGTCCTTCTCAAGGACGTGCTATGTTACATGTGCCCTGGTGACTCCCATAATGAACTATGATTCGTTTATGATCCGATAATGGCTCAGCAGACAACGTCACCAACACTCTGACATTTACTAATGTGTCTTTATGCATGGCATTTATAATTGAATAGGTGGCGTAGACCTACCACAAGTATGTGAGGTTAAGCGGAAATCTCCGAACAGCAATGGAGCAGGTTCAAACCCCGCTTAGTGCAAGTTTTCAGAGACAAAACATTTCTGTCCTCTTATCGTTAGGATTTTGTTCCATGTGTACTATAAGTTCAATGCGCCGAAATGTTTGCAGGACTGTATGTTTAACCGTGGAGTTGAAATGACACACGAATAAACAGGTCCAGTCAAAAGGGTGAAATGTCCAAAACTCGGATGGTAGGTCTTCAGACATATAAACCTGGTTGAATGGTTGAAAAGTACCATGATGTCTGAGTCAGAGCCTATTACCAAATGAGAATGAGAAAAATACAATAAACTGAAAATCTAGGGCAACATGAACATGTTCTATATAACATCTTATACGATAACAATTACATAGACAAATCTATGTTTAAATATTTAATCTCCAACTACAAATTCAATGCACAATTTGAATGCAGTAATCTTAAAACAAAAACATATAAAATGAGTTAGACGAAAAAAAAACGGTAAACAACATGTAGTAATGACTATAAAGAGAGCAACAACGTACGTGGACTATGATGCTTCCCAGCAAACAAAATACATTGAGCCAGTGCTGTTTTAATGTTGGCCCACAGTCTACAACGCCGGCCCATCATTCAATACACACAAGCAGAATGTCTGATGTTGCAGGATAAGTATTGATTATAAGGGGGAGGGGGTATATATGTCCATGCTGGGAAAAAGATGGACCCGTCACCACGGAGCCACTTAGCTACAGGTCCTGCGGGAGCAAGTATGGACAAGGACAGGGATGAAGAATAATGCGGACTGACAGATCCGGGACAAAATATATACAGCAGCGAACACGAGGCGTAAACTCGATGCTGGTTCAATGTTGGGCCAGCGTCTGCGACGCTGGACCAGCATTCAACCAGCATCGGGTTAATGTATCGTGGGCCAGCAGCGAGGAAAGCTTTGGAAAACACACTGAAGCTGACACTGTACACACACGTTGTCTGCTGAAAATTGGGCCCTGTTTTAAACAGCGGATTTTTTTTCGTTCTTCTTCAAATATTTTGCTAGCCTGAAATTCCAATGATTGTACGAGTAAATTGCAGCGCTCTGTGGCTGACTATGTATGATAAAAACAGAGATGTTCTAGGAAAATCAAGTTTTTGTTCATTCTCGTAAATGCGGGAATCTAGAGCTAACAAGCTTTTTTGAAAAAACAGCGAGGATAAAACGTTGATAAAACAATTGGCGCGGAGCTCGCGATCACAACAATATATTGAATTCACAAAGCTCCCTCAAAGTATTTTACACCAACGTGCATTTTATTTTGAGAAAAAATGAAAAATAGTAGAAAAACAGCGACGTCTTAACCCTTCATTTGAGATATTATACTTTTGGTAGTTTTTATTCACCCTGGGGTGGGGATTGCGGTAGCGATTCCCACCCCAAGGTAAATAAAAATAAAATTAAATAGTAAATACTTAGGAGGGGTAATGGTGGTCCAGACATGGTAAGTGTTGAAACAACGTTGAATCAATGTTCGAATAAAGCACTCGGTATCTGGCTGGGAGGAGAGATATATATCGTGAAAAGAACGATAATAGATGAAAAGCTTAGGGCTGTGAGTCGAAGTTTTGTTAAACCCAGTCGCAGCAGAGATTCCAATATTATTAATCAGCATCAAATGTATTTGCGTTGACATGACGGCTACATACAATTATTCATCTGCAGCTCTACTACGACGCTAGCCCAATATTAAACCAGTATTTGACCGTTACTTCGTGTTTGCTGTGCATAGGCCTATAAAGCGTAATCTGGTATATTTTAAATTCAAAATAACTCAACAGAAAGTATAACTGTCCATTAACTCAGAGCGTTTGGAGCTTCAGTTTACCATATTGTACTTGGTTATTTATTAGACGTTTGCTACTGTACCATGCATATCATGAAAAATACAATACAATACCCGCTGCTTGCCGTGTGGGTTCAAAGCCGCGGGGAACAGGTTTTCAGATAAATATAATAGTGTTTCTCTCCTCCCAACGTTGGGATGTTGTCCCATGCTTCAATTGACTGTAAAAGATGAAACATATGGTAATGTGTACGATAAATTCAATGCGCCAAAATGGCTGCAGGACTGTATGCTCTCCGTGGAGTTGAAATGGCACACAAATGAGCAGGTCCAGTGTCCAGGGAGTAAATTGTAAAGTCGGCGGATAAATCTTCAGACTTTATATAAGACTATAACCTTTACCTCAAGTTGTACCTTTGTAATGTTGGGGTATCGTCGCCGGCGGTGGGCAATATTAAATCACCGTTGCTTTAATGCATCGTGTTTACTTGGTTTTCTCTTGTGCACATTTAAAACATGGACAGTAGGTCCCATTTTAGATTGCTAACCAATCATGTCAAACGTGTGCTCACAAGTAAATTTGATGCTGGTGATTCTTCAATGTCCTCTCCTGGCCCACGGTTCAGGCTAACAACTCCATGGAGCAAGTGGCCCCGAAAAATTTACGGCACCCACGGCTCGTTACCGTACGTCCTAGGAAACATTAACGTTGGGCCAATGTTGTTTTGATGTTGGCCCATCGTCTACTACGCTGAACCAACATCAAGACAACATTGGTTCAATCAACGTTACGTGTTTGCTGTGAGATCCATCAACTGAAAATGTTTTTTCTTCGTTACATGCTTTCATCTAAAAAAGCAACCCTCAAGACTTTGATCTCTCCAAAAGAAAAACTATAGCCAGCCTGGTCGGCGTCACAACAAAGGACTTCAAAAGGTCCTGTATGAGCTATGCGCTTTTTTCAAAAGTTTCGCAAATTACAATGTCTATGGCCCGGTTTAGCCTATATGTGCACAAAGGTGGCCTACAACCTCATTCATTTCATTTAGCTTCAACTTTGTTTCACACAAACTGACAAACGAGCAAAATATTTTTCATCAAGTTAATTTCAATATCGCACTGACAATTATACGGCTACTTAGCTAGATGATTTTAATTTACATTTGACGCCATAGACTAAAACGTTGTATTTTGTATAATGAACAGTAAATAAATGTTCAAACTGACATCCCTGGGGTCACTGGCCCAGCATGTTTTTAAATCAATCAATCAATCAATCAATCAATCAATCAATCAATCAATCAATCAATCAATCAATCAATCAATCAATCAATCAATCAATCAATCAATCAATCAATCAATCAATCAATCAATCAATCAATCAATCAATCAATCAATCAATCAATCAATCAATCAATCAATCAATCAATCAATCAATCAATCAATCAGAACTTAGAATGGAAACGGAACGACTAAGACGTGGGGCCTTGGTTACCACTCTAGCAAGGCAGTTGTAAACGTGTTGTATTCTAGCTTTTCACCACTATATAATACAATATGGCGAGGAAGACACTTTTTAAGTCATAAACACATGTCTCTATCAAAGGAGCCACCCTACAGCAAATATGAATAGTGCATGCATTGAATTATATAGAAAATATACATATCGGCTGTGTAAGAATTTTGCTTAGCATAGAAGCATGACCCACATGTTTGTGATATGGGTTATCGGAAATTCAGTCTACTGTCGAATACTAAACCAGGTTTTTTTGGATGATGCAGATGGATTTGTGTCTTGACTTATGCATAGAAAATTACTCAAGATTTTTACTCCCAACGAGAAGAAATACTGTCTTGTTAGAATTAAGCTTCAGCTTAAACCCTTTCTTCCAGGCCGACACACCTGGTAAACAATGTTGCAACTTCTCAAGAAATTCTTCAGCGTTTGAAACTGATAAAGACATGTACATTTCAGTATCAGCGGCATTAAGATGGTGGTTTAAGTTAAAACTGAAAATTACAGCGCTGAGTGGTGTAGTGTATAATGTAAAAAGCACTGGTCCCAGCACAGCGCCTTTATCTTTAAATCTTTTTAATTTTGAGGGATTGGTGACTATTTTTTAAATAAGAAGAAACATTGAACGAATTGTTTCCGACACGAGAAGAGATCGCTTCGAACGTTTTAAATGATGGTAAACAAACAAACAAACAAACAAACAAACAAACAAACAAACAAACAAACAAACAAACAAACAAACAAACAAACAAACAAACAAACAAACAAACAAACAAACAAACAAACAAACAAGCAAACAAACAAACAAACAAACAAACAAACAAACAAACAAACAAACAAACAAACAAACAAACAAACAAACAAACAAACAATTAGTACAGATTAGGCGAATACATAAATGCATAGACAAATCATGGAAAATATTTAAAATATCCAACTATGTGAAGCATTAAACTCTAACAGAAAAACATGATTTAAAAGGAATTAATTAAATTGACGTGGCGCCGTTTCTTTCGGAAACTTTCGTATTCAACTTCCTACTAATAAATCATCATTACTGACATCCATAAATGTGCCAGCTCGGCTAAAATGTGCTTCATTCTCCATTGTTGTCATTCGGGTGGCAGAGTGGAAAAAGACAATAACTACTTGTTTTTTGTCGTGTTCACCAGGGCTTGATAAAATCACCCCCATCTATTGCGATGCGCATACAGCTATAATTAAACGTAACAGTTGTTGCTTCTAAAATGCTTGGGTTTGGAGAATACTGAAAATCACTACAATAAATTATTAGAACTACAATGCGTTTCTCATAAATAATACAAACTTTAAGAGTGGATTTTACTTTTACGCTAAAAATAACATCAGAAGTGAAAGGTTTGATTATCATTTCATGGTTACATACAAATGTACCATCAGAATTGTATCCATTCAGCTTCCTGCCAATCAATTCACTCCTGTCAAGTCTGGTAATAAACCTTACCCCTTAACCCGTATGCTCTTAAATTGTTTGCATCTATGTTTCATTCATATAAAACAGGAATTGTTAACGCAATTGTACGTTCCTTACGCAATTTTACTTCCGAAAATTAGGTTTCGGAAGTAGGAATTTGGTCATTTGCTGTGCCCATATTATAAAAATATTTTGTAGTATGATTACATGGTATATTTGTTTCGTTAGCGATTCCGGGCGTAGGGTTATGATTTGGGTTTCGTTTTAGTGTTTACATATTATGTTTAAACACATGAAAGTATTAACACGTTTGTGTAAATTGAATATTTGCAATAGCATCTTTCTCTGACTGTTTAACATTGTTTAACCCTTTCACCACTGAAGCCCGTTTTTATGTGCTGAATGCTATGGCATTCAGCACATAAAAACGGGCTTCAGTGGTGAAAGGGTTAATGGGTGGTGCCTTTTTCTATTGAATTAACCCTTATCCTGCTAAGGTAATTTATTGAATTTCTCAACCACTTGAGGTTGTGTCTCGCTACCGCAATCCACAACCTCAAGTGATTGAAAATTACTTGATTTTTTTTTAATTTGAGATTAAGCATTCACAAATATTGATGTTTGAAAAGTCATTCCATTCCCAATAACAGTGGTTCAATTAGCTAATAAAACGGATTAAAAAAATGTTGTCGTGATCAGCATGCAAAGGGTTAATTTTATATAAAATACATCAGATGATAATCATGAAGGGTAATTATATGCTCCACTTGCAGGTAAAGCGTCCATATAGCAGTCGTCTGTGTGAGCATTTTATTTTCAGGGAGAAATTGGCGCGAATAGCTGTCGCAGCGCCGGATGGGATGTGAAAACACCGTGTAGAATAGGGTGTTGACTTTTAATGTGTCAAGGGAAGCCGGGGCTGTTGCTCGTATTACAGGGGGATTCAAGTGATAACTCACTCTTCAGTTGGCACTTGGATCTGATCCCGGCTGATCTATAGAGGTCCGGACAGGTGATCCGTCTTCGGACACAGGGATTTGGCGGCGCATGCCCGCCCATCTATGTCCGACGTCAGGAAAGACGGTTCGTGTACCTGAATGCCCGATTTTTGGCACCTGACAAAGCACACAGAAGGCTCCGTGGGTGCTGTCACGCCTGCAGTGACTTGACGAATTTTGTTTATGGAGGATACTGGAACGGTTGAAACGTATCCAGGAAGATTGAAATTTATGAAAAGTCAAACTACAGTAACTGTTTTCTTTTTAAGTGAGAAGTTACTTCTCTCTCTTTGCCCGTGCACGGTAGAAACGATACATTATCCCAGTAAACAAGATACATTGACCCTTCGCTGGGTTAATGTTGGGTCGACGTCGGAGACGGCGTGCCAACATTAACCCAGCATTGGGTCAATGCATCGTGTTTGCTGGGATGTCACATCCTGACACTTGACACAGCCTGACATTTGATCAGAGCTTGATTTCATATATCTTAGCTTGATCTGAAGTTTGTCCGATATATCTGTCATCAAGCACGGTTATATTGACTATGTGTTAGGGACGCACCATTAGATATCTGGGGGTGGAGAGTTGGGGGGGGGGGGGGGAGGGGGGGTCGAAACAAACTTCTGGGAATTCATTTTTAAATATGCATATTGGATTAACCCTTACAGAGCGGGGATCGACATTAGACGTCAGAATTTCACGTCTATAGACGACCCTCGCACTGTAAGAGTAAATTGTTAATATTGACCCATATATCGTCCCCTTGGAGTTAGAAGGTGCTAAACTGCCACTTTGTAAAGTGGCAGTTTAGCACCTTCTAGCTCCAAGGGGACGATATATAATAATGACATAGGTATTCAAATCAAACGGAAATAGCTAAGACATTAATGATGATTTCAAATTGAAAAAAACATTTGGTCTCCATGGCGTATGCAAACAAATTTAATCCCTTCTAGGGTTGAGATGATCCCAGCCTAGTGGTCGTTTTCCTTGGAAAACTGGTTGATCTGATAGTGGTCATACGGGGTAAAACTATTGGTATTTTATTGTATGATCAATCACCCACATAATGTGTTTTCAAAGGAGATAAGAGTCGTAAAACACTCGCTTCATTTAGAGGCAGGCGCCTTGATATAACACCCCCTTAATCAGGCATCACTCATTTTTTTATGCTGATTTTGTCAATGCATGCAATCTCTCTATTATATACACAAACGTATCTGTTGTCTCAAGCGAAGTAGCGGAAAAGCAGTAACTGCTTACTTGTAAAGTAAGCAGTTACTGATGTTTCCCTGTGCACGGTAGCATATATCTATATATCTCTATGCTATTCACCTGTTTGTTTATCTTGTGTATATCGGTGTTTCGATTAGCAATTAGATATAGATGTAACGAAAACAACGTTAACTTTTAAAGCGCTAAATTAAATTATTTAAATTTTCACCCAATTGAAGTTGTGACTCGCTACCGCGAGCCACAACCTCAAGTGAGTGAAAAGTATTCATTTGTTTAATTTGAGACAACATATTATGGCAAGTCATTATGATTAAACACACATATCGTTTGCAGTAACAGTAATTTAACCGGCTAATAAAATGGATTAGAAACAAGTATAGTCGTGAATAGCGGTTTGAGGGCTCAAACGAACGCAGCTTGTTTTGGTTTTTGATGATCTGATGATATCGGGTTAATCCCAGGAGACTCAGAAAACCGCTTGTTCCCGCACAACTGGAGTGTCTAGCCCGCGGCGATTCGAGGAAGGCAATCTGCGATTGATTGACCTTCCATTGCTGGCGTGTAAAAACAGCATCACATGGCGGACGCTGATTATGGCCAATAAGTATAGACATTAAAAGTGTATGGAGCCTCTGGCCGATGTGAGTCGCGGCCGCGGCCGACATCCGCCAGAAGCGCAATCCGATGACGCCAATATAAATCCTGACAGTCCACCCCCAAACCTGCAACAAGACCTTGAGACGGTTCACCGAACGGCCTCGTACAAGTTACGATATATCGTAGGCTTATGATTGGTCGAGATGGCCATCTCGGACCCAGCCGCGCAAACTTAGAAGGAAAGAACTGATTGCTTTACAAGTGACCAGTTGCTGCCTTCTGACTTTGTATGGCGAACCCAGAATGCAGCAGCTGCTTGCTTTACAAGTAACCAGTTGCTGCCTTTTGGGTTTGAACGGCAAACCCATAAGACAGCAGCTACTTACTTCACAAGTAACCAGTCGCTGCCTTTTGGGTTTGCGCGGCGGAGCTGATGGCAGGTGGAAGAAGGGCCGGGATTTAGAGATACATTAATTAGCCTGTGCGGTTGTTCTGGCGGTGCCTTCGGTGAAGATTTAGTCGACGCCGCGGGCGGCGGGTAAGTTATAGAAGTGTGGCTGGGGTGCCGGGATATTGTCCCGGCACCCCGAAGACGGATCTCTCGGGGTCGTGCTCGGAA
This sequence comes from Flabesymbios commensalis, assembly GCA_964017125.1. Lineage (NCBI taxonomy): Eukaryota > Metazoa > Annelida > Polychaeta > Terebellida > Flabelligeridae > Flabesymbios > Flabesymbios commensalis. The sequence goes on from OZ024903.1 coordinate 29,991,323, forward strand.
TAGCCTGCGTGCGTTCGTTACGGACGTATTATACAGGGAAACACGACGGACAATTAGGTTAAGCTATGTTCGCCTGTCAGATTACCTTTGCGTGATATCGAGTTTATCATCCCGCAGTGCACCACGTATAGAGCCGCGGGACGCGATCCAGAAAAACGACGTCTTCCTCGAGAGGGTGCGGGAACCCGTATTTATCTGCATATTCCAGCCACCATACTCTTCCCCCGGGTATTATTTTTTCACTCGTTGGGAAGGCAGCAGAGGTGATGGTACAGCAACGAGCCGGCGTCGCTCGCCAGCTGAGGCAGACTACTGTTTTGCTTCTATCCGCGTTTTGTTTTTCCTTGACACATCTTGAGAAGTGAATTGCTGCCGCAATTTCCACCTCAACACTCTAAACAATATAGGTTCTTCTAAAAGAACCCTTCAGTACTATTACCATGCAACCCCAGGAGAACCCTGGGCTGCATGGTAATAGTACTGAAGGGTTCCTTATATAAAGAACCTATAATGTTCAGAGTGAAGGTGTATGGAAATATGCTAGTGTGAGGGTCAACACTGTTGATGATTTACTTGAAGTAGGCAGGTTCAAAAAGGGCCGTAATGCTATCACGTTGATGTTCTAACAACGGCGTGGAACAATCCTTCAAAAAGGTCGATGTCCTGTGTAGCAATTGAATCACGCTTCCTATTTATATCATGTATATATAGAACTATTATCAATATACGACACTTTCGCATGTTGTCAGTGTTTAAACGCTATGATTATAAAAGTCAAAATTGTGCATTTAGTAATGTTTCAATATAAGGTTCGCTTGCGTGAACAATTTTAGCCGTATGAGGGTAATTTGATCGAAACAAACGACCCTGACACGGCCAAAATTTGCCAAGCCGGGCTTCAAATTGTACATACGACAACACTTACTAATATAATTAGTCAGGGCTAAAATAAAATAGTGAAAAATACGTTATGTATAAAATCAGTCAACAATATGGTGCACACGATACCTTATGTAGGATGTCCATGGATCAGTATTATCAGCATACTCTTCACTCTTCACAAATCAATCCGGTAATCAGAACTGAGGGCAACATCCCGGCCATTCACGAGTTATTTATAGAGTGCTTCGCAAAACAAAAGAAGAGAGAAGGTTTGAGTGACTGGGACAAGGACCCGTGTGAGACAGATTACGAAGCGCACAGCCACAGGCGGCAGCGCAGTCTCCTGGGTTTTTTCTATTCCAGAAAGCTCAATTCGTTGGCACAACGTCCAACCATCGAATTGCAGGATGTAAGCTGAATCGTCACTCGTTCCACGACTACATCCACTGAAGGATTAGACCCCGAGGGAGGTGGGAGGAAGGGTACTGGATCGGATCCCCAGCGCAAAGCCAGAATGAAGTAACTGCTTACTTGAAAAGTAAGCAGTTATTGCCTTCTGGCTTTGCGAACCGGTGCTCCCGGTCACACACGCCGGATAGTTAGTATGCATTGGTCGCCGTGACTGTCTCTTCACTTGGTTGTCTTTGGCCCCCGGCCCCGCCGCTTTTCTCTGATGCCACGTTTGATAGCTCTTGTTTCCAGCCAGTGTACCCGAGCGGTCTGCTTTTCAAAGCTAAAAGACAGTATCTGCTCACTTGTAAAGTAAGCGAATACTGCATTTTGGCTTTGCGGTTCAGAGCCGTGGTTGATGTCCCCCTCTGGCTTGCCCGCGGACTTCGCCTGGTGACCGGGAAACATCCGACACGTTGTCGCGACTTCAGTTTCAATCTTGCAGACCGCTCTCCTTTGATATATCGTCGTCTCCTTGGGTCTAAAAGGGTGTATCGATCACTTTATCAAGTGGAAAATGCACCCTTTTATTTCCAAGGTGACGCTAGTATCTATCTACCTTGATCGGTAACAGAAGACGCAATATTTATGGTTGACATCTGAGAGATGGCTGCAAGAAAATCCATAGGGATTTTATTTCTTGTTTTTTAACAGATGTTATGTTTGAGTTACGCTGTCGCCGATAGTGACCTCCCAGCAAACACGAGACACTCACCCAATGCTGGGTCAATGTTGGTCCAGCGTCGTAGACGATTGTTCAACATTGACCCAGCATATTGAGTCAATGTCTCGTGTTTGTTGGAATTATACTGAAAGTAAACTTATCAAGATTATTTTCACCATTTCAGATAGTTATTTGGTTTTACTTTAACTTTTGTCATGCTCCGGCTGGCGCGAATACGAGTTTTCAAACACGTTTCAAGACAAAATGAATGACATTGAAATTGACATCAGATTCTGACGTCTAAAATCGATCCCCGCACTGTAAAAATTTGAAACTTATAATGGCCGTAAATCCACATACCATATGTATTCAAATAAAACAGAAAGAGCTGCCTGATGTCATTACTGGGTGGATTTTATTAACCCTTCAACCGCCGGTGCCGCATATATTCGGGTTTTCATATTTTATTATCACATTTAGTACCACCTTTTAAACATGTTAAAGATAAAATGTGGCATCAATCGGCAATATTTGAAAACAGTTGACGTCGATTTTGTCAAATCGGAATAATTTTCACTCACTTGGAGTTGTGGATCGCGTCAGCGAGACACAACTTCAAATTGGTGAAAATTCAAATTGAATAATTTGGCGGTTAAAGGGTTAAGTCAGAAATTGCTGACTCTCCATCCACCCTTCAGCCGCCGGTCAAGATTATATTCGTTTCACATATTTATTAGCATATTAAATACCAGCTTTTAAACATGTTAAAGATAAAACGTGACATTAATTAGGAAAATTCCAAAATCGCTGATATCCAGTCTGTCAATTTTGCGTAATTTTTACTCACTTAAAGTTGTGAATCGCTTCAGCGAGACAAAACTTCGAGTGGGTGAAAATTCCAATTAAATAACTTGGCTGATAAAGTGTTAAAAGACGAAACAGAACCACACTCTCGATCATGTCTACGGATTTGGGTGCCATTGCTGCACCTGACTCGTCTGTGATGGGATCGCATCTTCAACGACCATCAGCACGGAGCCTGTTGCTGGACCTCATCGTCATGATCAGTACCATCTCTTTCGCTGGCATCAATCTTTCACGTGTCCTACTCTGTCAACTCTCTCAGATAGTTCTCATTGGTCTGCAGCCCCGCCAACTGCTGCTACTTATCAGCCACTCAAATAGATTGATTGTTCCCCCTTGACGATATCTATCATCTTCCATCTCCATAATCCCACGCTGCACTTCCAATGTGTAGTCAACATCCAATGCTTCAGTCATTATGGAAATGCGAAACATGTATTATGAATTATCCTTGGGTATTGTTCACCAAACTGTGTGTCTTATTTTTTAGATCAGACTGATGAAATAGCAGTTGAATCCAAAGGTAAAATGCTTCATCAAGTGGGAACGACATCATGATCAAGAGTAATAACGGTCTGACAATCAGACGCGAGCAGATACTTATCTGCAGATGTTAGGCAGGCAGACAGATGTTTAGTGACAATAACAAAATTAATTCCTGACTTATTTGTCAGTGATAAAAATGTTATCTTTTACCAGTGCGTGCTACTGGTGGAATTGTTTTCCGCTCTATAGATAACACAACATACATGTATATACATGTACATGTATATATATGTATCAGCTCAAATTTGGTTGACGGATGTGACAATGTCTCTGTGTCTGTAAATTTGTGCCATTTCTTTATGTTGGGAAGCAACAGCCCATGCGTCAAATTCCACCACATAACTGACAATCTAGGTCAGTTCAACATTGCTTGAATGATGAGGCGACGTCGGGGACATCGCCTCATCATTCAAGCAATATTGGGTCAATAACAAGTGAGGCATGGTAAAGGAATGAGAGTTTTACTTCTGTACTGTGGGAAATACGAGACTTCCGGTCATGACAGTCATGCAGCTTCCGCTGTTGAATTGTGGGTGGACAACACAAACCGGAAGAAGAGGGAGGTGGCTGGTAAGGCACAGTGGAAATTGTCCTGTGTAAAACTAACTACCGCGCTGCCCATCTTACTAATTGGTGATGCCCTCCATTCCCTTAGTCATATCAATCAGGGAGAGAAAATAGACTCTTGCAAAAATAGACGTTTGCAAATATACTCTCCCCCTGCTAAGTTGTGAGCCCACGAGAGATGCGCATATTACCACGCTTTGCGTCATTCGTTCCCCGACATACTAATAATATTTATATAACATGTTAGAACTAATGATGCGTCGGTTATCTTGTTACCACGACTTATTAGCACTCTCCCATGATTTACGGATCTCAATATTACGACTAGCTAAATAATAATCACGAAATAACCCATGTTGCTAGGGCTATTATGTTCTGTTCACACAAAATACCATTCGTGTCACATTCTTTCTGTGTACAGAGAGCTTTGTAAGTAAGCTTTCTATTCGAATATTATTAATTTATTGTGATAAATGCACATAATTATCATAATTCATAAAACAGTATTATTCTTCAAATGCAAAAACACGTTTTAAATTAATGGTATTTCTAAATCTTAGGCATTGGTTTTAATTTGAACCATCTTTAGGTCATTGACGTGCACTTCATCTAAATCTGATCATATAAAATTTTCATCGGCGTCCTCAGCAACGATTCCAATTCAAACAGAGCACCTCCAGATGTATACCAGGGCCAGTATTCTCACACAAATTACGATATATCGTAGGATTCGGGTCGGTCGAGATGGCGTCCATGGGGACACATGAGACGGCCTACAATCCGTGTTCACGGTGTACTATCCGTGCCCGAGGTTTACCATCCGTGCTCACGGTTTAAAATCTGCCCGCAATAGTTTATAAGTGCTCATGGCTTATATTCCGTGCCCACTTTTTAACGTGCCAATGGTAAGACATCCGTGTTCACAGTTTATAATCCGTGCCCACGGTTTACATCAGAGTCAACGGTGTATTTTCCGTGCTCATGCTTGTTATTCAGTGCTCAAGGTTTGTAAATGAAATGAAATGAATCGGGCTTTAGGCCACCTTTGTGCACATATAGGCTAAACTGGGCCAGGAGAATGGTGAGATGATTGAGATGACACTGTCCTCCAGACACAGGATTCGAAATACGAGCCCTGGCGGTCTGAGGCCGAGCACGCTACCTCTCGGTCACGGTGGCTCCCCACAATACTGACTTTCACACGTGGATGGGGAAGAAACATTTTTGTTTCTTTCAAACCGCCGGGACCGGGAACTGAACCCCGAACTCTGGCGTGAAAGGCAGCGGTGCTAACCACTACCCTAGGGCCCCCGCCCTGCTCAAGGTTTGAGTCCGCTAATACGGTTTAATACGTTTTTGGGGCTCCCAAGTAATGCAATTATATGAAAGACAGTTTAAGAAATGAGTCAATTATCGCACAAAATGTGTTATTAAAAACGTGCATGTTTAACGGCTTCAATGCCGTGATACCTTGCTATGAAATCATTCATTTTGCAGCATAGCACACCATGTGGCCTTATTTGAATCGAAAGTGATCATGACACTTACTTTAGTATTTCAATCATTCACTTGACCAACTTGACAATGATTAATCAATGTTGCTTTAGGCCACATTATATGCCACGCTTTCGGTGAACCGATGTAGTTCTAATCAAATAAACCCCCACCGGGTCCGGATACGAATCTAGGCCTTTCAATGCAGAGCTCCCTGCTGATAAGGTACGTTGAGCCAGTGTTCTTTTTCTGTTAGCCCACTGTCTGTGATGCTGGGCCAACAGTAAAGCAACACTGGGTCAACGTCTCGTGTATGCTGGTTTACATCTGAGCCATGCAAACACTCTTTTGACTGTTAAAATAATTTCACGGTTGATATCGGTTAAAAGGTTAAACAAGTATACATTGTAAGATTCATTAAGAGAACAATAGTTTGCCTTTGTCGCATGCGCACATATATAACTTCAGATTCGCTCACGAAAATGAAATAATTGTGGGCTCAGCCCACGAAGAATCCGTACACCTATGAGAAAATCCGTCTCAGAATACATCATTTCAAATGTGGCGTGAGACATCATATCGGTTCCAGTTATGGTCAGGTTAATCTAGATCCCAATCAGATCTACTCGTGTGAGTTACGTTCCAATGAATGCCAAATAAAACTAATTTGTCAGCCCCTGATAGCAAAACAGGGGAATCGTTCTAGATGTGTCGATATGCGCCATTGAGAGAGATGTTCTGGTTAATACCCAGAAAATTGGCACGATGCGAGCGGAATTCTAATCAGTCCCTTCGAGATGACGAGTTGCTGGCTATTGTCAAAGCGCCAGCCCATTTTGCGAGGATTGCGCGGTAATTGAATCGAATTTCACATCCGTGTGTCCATTTTAACTTGGAAACCAAGTGTTTAATGTAATATTTGTATATCATGTATATCATATCGCAGGAATAAACATTTGAAATACACACTCCTAAAGTTCATATAGTTTAGATACATATAAAAATGTATCAGAACTCTTCAGAAAATGTCAATTCAATTATGATAAATATGGTATCAAACATTACACTACTATATGATCAGTAACGTTCTCTAAAATATGTTTTTTTATTTTATTTCACGATGCAACCCGCTTGCAGCCAAATGAAGGCAGTGAAAACATTTTTGGAACAGTTGTAATATGTATGCTGCATAGATGTCAAATTTTTATAAACACTAACTCTCGGAGCAACGAAAATACATGAATAACACTGTACAGTCAGACAGAGACTGGGATTGTGTAAAGGATTCGTATCGCAATTTCGATCATCCTTAATTTAATGGATTGTTCTTTTTTCCGACACACAATTTGTTTAAAATATTCTGGATCTGGATCGCCAGCCGGATTTTGGATCAAGATCGTAATCCATATCTTCCTCAAAATGTAATGGATTGCTCCTTCGCCCGATACACACCTCTGCTAAAAGTGTCATTCAAATGCGTTCATTACTTTGAAAATAATCCTTCGGACAGATAGACAAACAAACAAACAGACAAAACATACCAAGACGACCCAAAACCTATCCTCCTTTGCAGAGGTATGAGCACTACTCTCTGAGAAACGTTTCACACGATTCACTCGCGACTCCTGAAATATTGACATTTCTTCTGGAGACGTTCAGTGGTGTATGGCCATGCGAGTTGGCACTGCTCTGAAGACCGTTGCAGGCGCTTGCAGCATTGCCAGACAGAAGACGCTGTCGGCCAGCGACGGTGTGATGATCACTTTAGTATTTATGACCTGGCAGGTAGGGGCCGCAGAACGAGAAATAGACTGACACGTCAGGGAGCTGGGAAATTCCATGCCACTCCACCACCCTCCCAACGAGGCACCTGCTGCCAAAAGTTGGCTAAATGATGGTACAGCGTACCATCATTCAGCCAGCGATTGACATGAATGGTCCAGAGCTTGGCTCTGTCAACGTGTTACATTACCATCCTCAGTGAGTTGCCAATGTACAGGGGGTGTGAAGAAAGTAATGGCTAGTCTTCATCAGTTATTTAAATGAATAGGCGTCTATTTTCAACGTATTTGGCTAAGAAGTGATCTTTGGCTGACTTTTGAGGTAATTTCATTCCAAATTCAAGCATGTCTACAGAGAAACGAAAAAAATGAAATGGATGGGGTTTTAGTCGACATTCGTGCACATGTAAGCTAAACTGGGCCAGGAGAATCTCCTGATGATGGTGAGATAAATAAGATGACACAGCCCTTTAGACACAGGATTCGAAATTCGAGCCCTGACGGTCTGAGGCCGAGCACGCTACCTCTCGGTAGCAGAGTCTCCCCACCACATTGGATCACAGAAAAACGAGCATGAATAATAGCAATTACGTCTGGGCCTTTATCGAGCAGTAAACTATGATAATGTCTACTTTACCTGCCTTTAAATGTCATCAAGGTCTCAAATGGTCGTTCAATATCCAGATCTGCAACACATAGTGATACAAAAACATTAGAACATAGATTATATTGTTCCTACCATTGAAATGTTCTTGGCATTAGTGAACCATTTTCACTGTGTGATTTGAATTCTATTGCTCCAAGTAAAACAGTTCAGCTGTCATCCATTATATGTATTGGAAACACATTTCCCTGATTACATTCAAAAGTGAGACATCTTTTTATGATATGAGATCATAATCAATTTCAGAGCAATTTATTAGCTTCGGCGCAAACGGGTTTGTGAGGATCAATTACGTGTATATGGTTAAAACCTCCATTCGTCAATCAAACATATCAAATAAAATGTATTTTTTATTGGCACGTAACACGCTAGCTCAATATTAATTGTGAAGTTCACCAGACTGGTTGTCTTTGACTCCACGTTCAATTTACTAACACACCCCATGAATGAAAACTGAAGCCGATGTCACAAATCGCAACAATTATTTAGAAAAAGTGAATCATCTTGCTTTGTCATTCTCGCGATTGGCGTAACTCACACAAGTTGAAATGTCAACGACAAGCAGCTATAAGCATATACATTTTATCGAGCCCAGATGTAAACATCGGAACAGTGCAGAATTATTAGTAGTGATGGATTCGCGTCGAGAAAATACATACTTTTGCTGTGTTAATGCTGAATAACTGCTTACTTGAACAGTAGGCAGTTACTGTCTTCTGGCTTTTCAAGGCATCGGACATCGGACATAGACTATTAAGAGCACATACACCGCCCACGACAAGACGTATGGCTGTGCGAAGCTGTGAATATTGTGCAGTGTGACACAGGCTTTAAGAACGCTTATGCTGCTCTGCAAAGCCAAAAGGCTTTAACTGCCCAGTAAGCACAAAACATTTGCATAACATTTGTACAACGTTGGACCAACGTCTTCGACGCTGGTTCAACATTGTACAAATGTTATACAAATGTTTGGTGTTTACTGGTGCTCCCTTGAAAAATCAGTTACTGCCTTTGGGCTTTGCACAGCATTATTAATGTCTGGAAATCAACTTTTAATAATTACGAGTTCATAGTTAATTGCATTCATAAACCATAATCATGATAATCTCCAGTCATACTCGCCAGTGTATGAGGGCAATTATGTCCTGTAAAGCCAAAAGGCAGTTACTGATTACTTATAAAGTAAGCAGTTACTGCATTTTGACAGTAGAAGTACATTATTACCACGGTTATGGATGTGATGGTGCACTCCGTAACTTGATGACACATTATGAACTGCCCTTGAAGCTATCTGCGTCCAAGTGCACGTTATCACACATGTAAGTATGCGGGTCATAACATATTATAACATATTATCACGGCACTGGTACTGGTACTGGTACTAGAAAAGGGTTCCTGTAGATAACAACCGCTAGCATTAGTTATACTGTGAATTATTTATGATTAAAAAATGCAAGTGATCATTTTCATATAAAGACAAAGTGATATATCGTAACTTGTACAATAATACGGGCCCTGTCAATTAGTTATTCTCTACATAGTAGACCAGTCAACACTGAAAAAAAAAACGGCATTGAGGAGTTATAAAGGGCACCCATCCTAGATCGATCACTAATAGGATAAGGAATAACGTGTAGGTGGATGACACCGTCACTTTTGATTTTGAAAGTCATTTCAAAGGTCACAAAGCTTAATATGGGTATTTATCATCATATACTATTTATTATTTTTATTAAATTTTATTATTTTGAATAAATTTATTTATATTTTTGTTTTGCGGATTCTTGTAGATTTTATTATTAATTTGTTTCAAATTATTATAAATATTTTTTTGATTTATTTTTGATAAAGTGATGTAGTACCAATTTTGTATTGTGTTTGTGCGACCCTCCATTACAATTCACCTTGCCGCTGTGATGGCGTATGTTTCTGTAGCCCATTGTGCAAACTAATAGTTAACTAATTAATTAATTAATTAATATTAATTTTGAAATAAAACTTTAAGTATCAAGTTAATCATTAGTGGCTATCTATCTATCTATCTATCTATATATATATATATATATATATATATATATATATATAGATAGCCACATATATATAAATTCTGGTATTTTGAAGGTATTTCTCTAAAGCATATTGTCTTATATTGTTATTACAATAACAGTAAACTAATATATTTTGATATTATATTACCACGCTTGATAAAAATGATGACATATACAAATTTATATATGCTCATTGAGATAACATATCTTGATATTGGCACAGTGTGATGTAGTAATGATATTTTTTTACATTGTAATACAATGTCTAAATATTATAAGATCGCATCCTGGCATTGGCACATGTTTCACTTCAAGGCATCAAATTGTAATGTATGTATATATAATATATAGCCTGTGAAGCTGAACAGTGTTGCAAGCAAAATGGCTACAAAAGTTAAACTCCACCTGTCACAGAACCCTAAATCTTTGTTATTGATTCCTGGGATTCTATGTCTCATACTAGGTGCAAATTATAACTAGAATGTGATTTAACGACATTATTGGCAGCCATCCTAAATTTTGAAAAATGTCCGCATATGTAGCTATTGCACAGGACCAAAGCTTGCCTTTTGCAATTATTTAATGTTCAGTCCTCTGTCTGCCACTGGACTACTGTGATATGATCAGATGGACTCTTGAGTGATCTCAGTAGGGGTGACACATCTAGTTTATTGTCTTCAAAATTATTCATCGTGTCTTTGTCTGTGTGAATAGTCACAATAGGTTACAATGGTATAACTTCCAGTTTAAAGTGCACTGGATGTTTTTTCTTGTCATAAAATAAATCGCCTCTGGTAGTCCTTCATTTGGTAAATAATAAAAATTACAATATTTTTTATAAATAGTAATAAAAATATTAAATTAATAATACATTAACTGCAGATTTATGATGAAATAATACAAGCATTAAACAATGACATATATAAATAATATAATGAAAAATAGAGAATAATAATGATGTATAATAAAAAGTGACATTTTTCTTGTAAATAATTATTACTAGAATATTTTTTATAAATAATAATAAAAATAAGAACATTTTTATTCAATTGATTTTAAATGTATTTTAAAATAATACAATAATAAAACAATAAAATAAATTATTAATATAATCAATAATAGTGATAAAAAATAATTTGTAATAAAAATATCCATTTTGCTTTTGTGACCTTAAACATGTCAAAATTGACGGTGGCATCCACCACATGTATTGTGCCATCATGTGAGTGAACTAACTATAGCGGATGCCTGCTATTACCTCCCCATGCAGTACAAAAATATTTCTAGACGTCTTTTGGAGGTTTGGCTGGTCTACTAACACTGCAAATACTGAGTTATCTTTAATACACTATTGGATAATTACCCCATTTTACACATGTCGGTGTGTGACTGTGATAAAATGGTAATATTTTAAATAAATGTTAATATTGTTAATTAATGTTTCACACAGCGCCAAGGTAAATAGTTTAAATTTTCACCCACTTAAAGTTTCACTCGCTGCCGCGATCCACAACTTCATATGGGTGAAAATTATTCATATTTGTTTAATGCTGGGCCACCAGCATTGAACCAACATTTGATCAATTTTGCGAGCAGATTGAACCTAGTAAAGTTATATTGTAGCCCATTTATCATATCACCACTATGTTTTGCACAAACATAAACCTTGACACGTTACGTGGGGAAGGCGTGATGATGAACACCTAAGCCACTCACATCTACAAGAGCGAACATTTTGTCAGCGACAACTTATCTTGTGATATCTAGATGTCAGCTATATTGGAACGGGTTTGATTAAATTAGACGTCATTAGCTTATACCCTTTGTTTTACATATTAATATTGTAGTTTCAATTATCTAGAATTTGCTCATTTTTATTAACAGTTGTTAATTTAAAAATCTCTTCCCATGATATTGTTTTGCGATACTATCTATTTGTATAATTATCTAAACGTATTAGCAACTATTGAGCATTTAATGCTTATTAGTAATCACATTTATACTTTACTAATTTAACAATGTACAAATGTACAAGGTACTTTATGACATCATGACATTATAATGAGAAACTGGTATACGATTAATGTACACCTTTCAATGAAATACATCAGACAACGCAAGAAGATGGCAACGTGCGGGCTCAACGGTGAGCCAACGTCGCAGGTGCTGTACCACTTTTGAAACTGCACTGGGTCACTTTCCCATCCTGATGGCCGGCCCCGATATCTCATTCGTATCGACTGAGGCTTGTAATCTGGAGGTACCAGGTGCAAATCCCGGTCGGGCCGGATATTTGTCATCGTGGTTGTGTATTACAGTGCTCCAAACTGTTCAAAGGCCTGGAATGTACAGTACTGCCTATGGTACTGTGCACTATAAAGAACACTTGAAGTCATTCGAAATAAGAGTAGGGCATAGTCCCGGCTTCGGGCTTCCTTTGGTCGCGATATTGCCATGATTGTGCAGAAAGCGACGTAAAGCAATATTCATATTCATTCCCATCCTGATTTGACAATTATTGCAACCGGGATGTATCTAAGCAAGCACAAGACATCGACACAATGCTGGTTTAATATTGGTCCGCCGTCTACGACGTCGGACCAACATTAAACCAGCATTGTTTCAATGTGTTGTGTGTGTTGGGGTATGCATTATATACGCCTATTATCCCAGCACTCCAGGAGGATCTGCATATTTTGCTTCTCTTTCTGGCAGCAATGACGAAGACGATCCCGGTTGATGGTTGTATTCTTCTCATTATCTCCACCTGCTCGCTGGCTGATACGGTGGCTGGTCTATTTTATTAACCCTTTAACCTCCGGTCCCGATTATATTTGTTTTTAATTCCTTTATCAGTTTACTGACACATTAAATACCAGCTTTTTAACATGTTAAAAATAAAACGTGGCATCAATCAACAACATTTCGAATTTGTTGACCTCCATATTGTCACGTCTGAGTCTTTTCCACTAATTTGAAGTTGTGGATCGCGTCAGCAAAACAAAACTTCAAGTGGGTGAAAATACGAATTCAATTATTTGACGGCTATCGGTTAAATGACATTAAACACCAGCTTTTTAACATGTTAAGCATAAAACGTGGCATCAATCAACAAGATTTGGAATTCGTTGACCTCCATTTAGTCAAGTCTGATTTCAAATCAACAAGATTTCAAAATCGTTATTAGGTCTGAATAGTTCTCACTCACTTGAAGTTGTGGATCGCGTCAGCGAGACAAAACTTCAAGAGGGTAAAAATTCCAGGTAAATAATTTGCCAGCTAAGGGGTACGTTGAAGCAGATGGACTGTCTGCAGAACTGCATCCTCAGATTTAATTTGGCTGTCATTGAATGATGAATAAAAGACAGATGTAAAAATAATTTAGATCCCTAGAGTGTTATTATATCACCGCCACCCGTCTGGGATACGCTTTTGTTATCTTGCATTTCACCCTTTAGGCACTACATTGGAAATGTAAATTTCCACCCACTTGAAGTTGTGTCTCGCTACCGCGACACACAACTTCTAGTGGGTGAAAATTACTCATATCTGTTTAATTTGAGACCGAATTGTTTAAAAACACATTTCGTTCCCAATAACTGTGATTTAACCTGCTACTAAACATATTACAAATTGTTATAGTCGTGCTTAGAGATAAAATATATGAATATATATATAATTATATATATATGAATATATAAAATATATAAAATATATGACCTGTAGCACATGATAATTAGTTCATTAGAAACACACTTGTTTATACGTCTAACTGTATCCCACTGGGAACGCGATATTATCGTGACGACGTTGAATCAATGTGGTTGACTTCGAGTGCCCTTTGGAATACAAATATAGCAGCCGCAGAGTCAACTTACTTACTGAATGCACAATCGTGACAGCAACAATGATTGGAATTAAATTAAATCCCTAATTATTATGGTCAGGGACAAACGACAGCGACCTGGCAGTGTCTTCATTTCACACCAGTGTACTTGCAATCACAAAAGACGGACAATGATGAGCGAAAATCGGCCCACCGTATTGTGAGGACCTAAACGTATTTTGTACCGCAACAGATTTAATTAATTTGCATCCATAGTTTGCGATGCAGGGAAATTGCAAGTGAAAAGCATTTCTTCGCATTATTATACCATTGTACACTTTTTATATATTGCCACTTCACCATATTTTTAGGACCAAAATAAGTTATTAAATGACAAACACATGGGGGACACAATTACAATTTATTTTAAAACTCTACTCTGGTTTATTTTCAATTCTGAAGCGCAAAGTCTTTTCAAGTAAGCAGTTACTGTCTCCTAACTTTTTTGCAGAGCAGATTATTGTACATAGAAATGATAGAAATGTCAATTATTGTACATAGAAATGATAGAAATGTCAATTAAACAAACGTGCAGTGAATAGCAAGTACGTCGTGAATACCATGTCAGGATTATGCAGAGCATCTTTTTATTGATGGATCAAGATCATATTTTGCGCTAGGATATGCCTTGGTGGTCAATTAATTGCATTAAAAAATGTGATTCACCTATTGGAAATGCCTCCGGTAGACGCAAAATATTGAATTAAATTTGGTTTAATTTTGACCCAACAAGCAAACGCTATGACAGTCACGTAGTCTATACGCCTCTAGAAGAGTGAGCATATTGCGAGCGACAGGTTATTATTTCCTAATTACGGCAGTACAACTACCTTTTTGAAGCAGTCTTTAAATGCTTAATTTAAGGGAAACGACATGGAAATGATGACACTCATCTCGGCCTATAAATGAGATATCCATGGAAGTGCATCCATGAGAAGCCAAAATATTGTAACTGTTAACTTTTAAAGTGAGAGTTACTGTCCTTTGCTTCGTGTTGCAGTATGAAGAAACACTGTGTGGCCGGGCATGGTGGTGGACTATCCCCCAATATAGCGCCTGCAAAAAGGACGTCACTTCCAACTAAAGAGCCCTGGTAAGTACTGGATTTTTGCATTGCATTGGCCCATCGGTGGGCCAATGCCGTGCAAAAATCCAGTACTTGGTGGGTGCTGGGGAGGCTAAATTGCAGGTCACGTAGTCGCACGACCAATCGTTCAGCGAAGTCAATACACCCATGCTCTCCTATTACCCGCTGCTAATGGCCTTATCAATCCTCTGTTACGCTCCGGCTTGCCGCCATGGCTGACCAAGACTGAGAGAAGCACTGGGCCATCTCCGAAGACATTGGCCCAGCTGTGAATGCAATGATCTGCCCGTGTTTCGCACCGGGATCGCCGGATGGTGTTGGTGAGCATGTGTGAGGGACATTTCCCAGTTTTAATGCACAGCATATGGGGACAAGAAGGCGGTGTGATTTGTACACATACTGGCATCATTAAAGCAATATTTCAATAACAAATCATACAAATGGCCGGAATCAATAAGTCAACTATCAGATTTGATCCATGCTGCACTTGTAGCTATTTGTACAATGCTTTACATTTAACAAAGTGAATCACCAACAGCTCTATCTTTTTAAAGATAACAAAAAAATAAGTTTCGTTTGTAAAAAAGTAAATTTTGCGTGAAAGAAGCCTTAAAAAACAAAGACAGATTTGTTACATGTCGTCATTACATTTATGTTAATATTTTTATGTTGACAGTTTCAAAAACAACATTGTGTGCATTTATTGTGATTCATTACCCCTTACAGTGCGGGGATCGACTTTAGACGTCAGAATATGACGTCTGTGGAAGTCAGATTCTGACGTCTAAAGTCGATCCCCTCACTGAAAGAGTATAAATATTTATAATGACCGTAGACCTGTAACATAGGTATTCAAATGAAGCGGGAAAAGCTAGCTAAGGTATTTATGATGATTTCAAATTGAAAACATGTCAGCACTTTAAGGGCTAATTTATTTCATCCATTTAAAATAACATTATTATCAAGTGAGTGAGATGAATGATATACTTTGTTTCAGAATAATGAGTATCAAATTGATATACGGTGATACATAAAAATAGATTGAATTAGAGTTGTCTTCCACTATGACAGCCAGTGAGCAACATGTTATTATTTTGTCATATAATTCACCGTCAAATAACAATACGTTATCCCAGTCAAACACGAGGTGTTGACCCGTTCTTGTTTTGATGTTGTGGAGGCTTCGTAGACGGTGGGCCAACATTGAAACAATATCGTGTCAAAGCCTCTTGTTTGCTAGGATGCTGTTTGGATTTTCAATCGACTGTAATAAATGCATAATGACGATTTTGACAGAACGAATTTAGTTTCTAATAATACTGATTGTTATTTAAACAGTGGATTCCATTTTGTGTTCGTAAGGTTCGTTAAGGGACATTTAAGATAGCTCTCGGCGCCAATCGAAGCCTAAAAAAATGGGACTTATTGGCGACTAAATGGTCTCCTAGGCAATCATCGTTTCTCTTGTCCGGAAATGTTGGCTTAAATTGTCGTAAATGTGCCAGAAATGGGTCCTGCATAAGGACAGCGCCATATTGTTTCTCGTCCATTTCCCGCCCTTGTTGTCTCTCACGTGACATAAACGTCAAAGTGGGCTTTCCCGGGAGCGACCAGAATGAGGCTGCTGGCTCGCGCAGAGCGACACACCAAATCACGTCTCGTTAACAGGCCGTGCTCCTACACATAAACAGATAAACAGCCAATGCAACCGTCCAAAGCCGGACAGGTTTTCAGCAATAAAGGCAAAATAAAATATATTATTGCACTTAAAAACCTCGAAACCAGATAGCGTCATATTATCTCAATAAGTATAACTATCTCCCTTGTGCGTGAAAATACGTTGGCCTTGTTGTCAGACAATAATCAGATAACGATCAATCCACGAATAGCAATACGTATGTGAGAATGGGTTACACGATCGACCATTGATGTCTCCAGTTTTTGAAATGTAAACTTTGATTATTCAGTGGGTCAATTGCGAATTCAGTCATGTACATGCATTGTGGTTGCATAGCGACTGGAGGAAGCTAGAATACGAAACTTTTAAAAAGCTCTTTAAAGTGCACACAGTAATGTGGCTAAAACTAGACCACATACTTTTCAGATTAGCCTAGAATCTGTCTTCATTTTAATTCACACAACATCCGTCAGTTAGTAATAAAATGACTATGTATTAGAGGTTCGCAGTAAAAATGTCATTGTATCCAGGTAGTCAAATTATGCATAATTGTTTTTCGACGTTGGCCCAACATTGTACAAATGCTTTGCGTTTACTAAGCAGACATGATAGACATGATAGACCCCTCCCTCCAGGTCAATCCTTTCAGTGAAAAAAGCTAACTAAGCTATGATAACTTCAAATTGATGAAAACCCATTAGCGTCCATTGAAATAATTCAGCGTTGTAAGAGTTGATCGGATGACGTGGTGGACTTGTTTCTTGTTATCATTGATATCAGGATTCACGACCTGGCCGGGAGCACTTGTCACCAGAATGAATATAAGTTACAGTTCCTTAAAGCACACCACTACATTATTTTCTTTGACCGACCACTACATTCTAAGCCGGGAATGGAGAGTTATTGAAGGATCCTCATATGGTCGGATGTGTTGTGAGTCAGTTAAAACACTCGGAGCTCTACATTCTTATCTGTCGAAAATACATTCTTAGCTGTGGAAAAGGACTCGGCCTTCGGCCCCGGCCTTTTCCACAGCTAAGAATGTAGAGCTCCTCGGGCTTTATGTAATGCGTGTCCTCATCTTGGTATTGGAGTGTCGTATCTGTGCCATTTTTAAAGTGGCATATAGGACCCTTTAATACCAATATTAGTCAGTTGGCCAGGAATCAGAAAAGAGCTTATATAAGGTTTTCGTGTCAACTCTGTGCATACCTAAAACCTTGCTAGATGTATTCTCAGACCCCTTATAGTGAAACCCCGAACGGTTGTCGGCTTGCATGTGTGTGCACTAGAGCTACAGAGTATTTTCAAAATGGCCGCCAAATTCTCCCTTAAATTGACAATTTTACCAGTCAATCAACATTATTATGAACGGAAAAACACTCAATTAAAAATAAAAAAACAATCTGGATGTAATATAGCTTTACACTAATATACCTTATGACAATAATATTTGATCTAGAGCTAGAGAATATTTCCAAAATGGCCGCCAAATTCACCTTTACATTGTCAATTTTACCAGTCAATCAACATTATTATAGACAGAAAAAAGTCTAATTTTAAATCAAAAATAATGTTGAGGTTATATAGCTTTAACATAATATACTTGAAGACAATAGTTGTTACCATGGATCAATAGAGGAGTGGTAAAAAAACAAAAAAATAACTTTGTATTTAAGCATAACATTCAAACTCTTGAATTTGAAAATATGACAAATATGCGTATAATCCAGTTTTTGAGAATATACATCTTTTTATTTCTATACATTGTCTTCGAACTCACCTATTGAGCCCCCAAAACACTTAAAATGATTAGAATACTCTAATAATCCATACCTGAACATGTTTTTTAAAGGCAGAAACCCTTTACTTTTGGAGAAAATTTCAAAAAAATTAATTGTCACCACTATTTAGCCCAAGTTCGTAACAATGCTAATCCTCGATAGCCACCAAAGAAGAATAAGTTTACTTACCTTCACCTTGAAATGACACTTAAATGACCTTGGTGCCATCTTATATATATGCCACAATATATATATCATAGCTTTAATGTGGCATATTACAATACCATATTTCCACACTATAGCATGCCTTATATAAAACATTGTAGTATGCAATACATTCCTCAATTACTCTACTAATGTCTTATATTATATAATAACATATGCGGATATCTAAGTGTCACGTATATCCATAATACAGCAATATCATGGCTTTGATCTAGGATACTAAAATGTCAGATCTATGGTTAAATTTTACTCACTTTGGAACTTAGTGTGAAACGATAGCAATTGCAACGCCTCGATCTGCCTTCAGCAGGTATTGATCACGCCACCCTTGCGACACAGTTAAAGTGGCCTTTTATTATAGGTTGCACATAGGAGGTTCATTTGTATACAAGATGCAATTTTTGGATATGACCAATGACCAAGTGGAAATGACCAAGTGGCATAGAAGGTTGGCTGCTCCTAAGAATGGGTGCTCACAGTAGGTTATACTCACTACTGTATAGTATTGCTATATTCACACTTTCTAAAGCCATATTCTGACAGTATATATGCTGATGTTGAATACAATATCTCCACATACAATTTCATTACCAGAACTCACACTGCCATATAAAGTTAAACAAAATGTCATATATCGACTAGTTAATGCCATATATATACATTTTAATATAATGATTTGGGAAATTAGTATCATATCTGAATACTATAACTACATACTCTGAAAATATAGCATCCTATTGTGACAGTATACTGATGACATATAAGACCATATACAATGATGTGGATGTAATATTTTTACACTACAGCCAGTGCAATATTATAGTATTATTCTTTTATTGAAGTAACACAACCTGACACTGTAGTGCTTCATCCCATCATTGTGAGGCGTAATGTGGAATATCTCACAATTTGAGTGTCATCCTGGGGTATGAAAACATTAACATTTCATTATACTTTTAAATGTCGGCATACCGACGACATTTTATTGCCATATAATGTCATTATAATTCCATATTATGGTAGGCCCTACTGTAATATAATATATCGACACTATGCCATAACATGAAATTTAAAGGTTTAAGACAAGATTATACCATCATATAGTGACATTAAAATGTCATGTGCCAACATTGTGATGCCATATTTTAACATTAAATTGTAACTTTATGGTTCTATAATATCTTTTCTGTACACTATAATACTGTATCATAATTATATGCATGTAGATCTACTGACATAATGCAGCATCCTGATACATTAAAGATCGTGAAGAAATATCGTGGCACAGATCTGTTAATTTTTCACTCATATACTATTTCTTAGGCAAAATGAAGCTGACATCTCACAGCAAATATGTTTATGTAATGCCATCCACCATACTATTAATCAAGCATTGAAAATAACAGATTTAAATTTAAAAAGCGGAGAAATTTGTAATCAAACTGTACCATCCCTTTATCATCAAGTGCTATATAGAAGTCAATTCACTTCCATAGTAAAAAGCAACAGATCTTAAAAAAACACCCACCCAGGACGACTTACCCAAAACAGTGTATTAGGGTCTGTGCTATGCCCATATTGCTCTCCTTGTATCATCTCAAGAAGAATATGATTATCAGCCCAATCGAATTATGCAACTCATCAGTAGCTGATCCAGAGGGAACGGCGCCCTCCCCTCAGTATCCCCCCCAAAAAACTACAAATTTGGGCCTTTGTATGCTTCAGAAATCAAATTTTCAAGCTTTAGATTTGGACATTTTTCTGGGGAAGCATGAGCCCGGATCCCTGTAAAGCCCATAAGAGGATGACTGTGCCAGCTGTGGTGTGTATTATATATTATAGTAAACAATTTGGCTTCAATTGCCTATCCCAATGAGCTGTCAGCTAATGCCCACTTTATGACCAGAGCTATGTCTACTTGTATATGTATTGCAAGCAAATGTATTAATTCGCGGTGTAGTTGTGCCAGACGTCAGATGGGTTGTTTCTAATTGCTAATAGGATAATATGGTTGATTTAAACATGGAAGTTCGATGTTTTACTAAATTGGCAACATTCTAATATGTTATTTCTGTGTATGTTGCTTTTCAAGAGCACAGTATCGTATTTCATACTTGAGGTGACAAACTATGAGCCACTAGTTTATCATATTTTATTTGTTTGTTAAGCACAATCGGCTTGCTTTGAAAATGTATTTGTTTTTAAAAGCTGATGCCACAGTATCTATATTTAGGATAATTTAGTATACTTATCTGGTCTTCCTAACTTTATTTCTATGCATGTATTTTAAATGTATTTGCATACATACCAGGTGTCATGTGTTATATACTATCGATTATAATATTGTTATTTTTACTGCACAGTATATGGTATATCACAACAAAGTAGTATCCTGCATATTTCATATAACTATCACCCTAAAATGCTGGTTCTAAAAATAGGCTGATCTTTGATCAAGTGCAAAATGTTACTTGTATATGGAAAGCGCTCGGTTTAACCGTTTACAAATTTCGTTGTGATCCAATACACCTTTTTCAATAACAACACGCCACACGGTGAGCAGCGCTGAACTGTTTTAATCAGAAAACTGTTACACACTTATCAATGACAACACGCCACACAGTGAGCAACTCGGAGCTGTTTTAATCAGACAATTGTTAACTGCGCAAACTCGTGCAAGCAGTCTATCACTTAACAAATGTGATTTATTTCATTATAAGCTACATTTAAATGATACTGTGCATATCTCTGGCCCATTCTGTGTCATTTTTAAAACGTTTTGTTTAATTGTAATCAATTATTCTATTCTCACGAAATTTTTTCTTCAGTTTCGTAAAAAATCGTATTTTGCCCTCAAAAACTCATGCACACACCTGCAAGCCGACAACCGGGTGCTAGTTATGCCCAAAAGTGCCCCTTGACATGCTAAACAGGTTTTAGATATGCACGCTCAAATGGTGACAAAACCCTCCTTGGCCACCTCTGGCCAACTGACTATATAATGTATGTTACGTGGTAAATAGAGTGCTGGCTGCATGACGCTTGCATACAAATTGTACGCTAAAATATCATTACAAGGATTGCAGCAGCCCCTTCTTTGCCTCACATCATTTGGATATAATTATGGCACCATCGACTATTAAATAGGGAATAATATCATTCACGGGTGTGACGCAAACTAATCTTGCAATCAATATTATTGCTTATAATGATAATTATAGAAAAAAATGTTCAGTCAATATATGCCCCATATGTGGGTGATGTGGGTTTCCGTCAAAGTTAAAGGCAGTAGATGTTTAATCAACAGGTAGTTAATTACTGTATTTTAGTTACTTCTTTTTGTTTATTTCTCTAATATGATTCGTAATAATCATCATCGTGGCAATTGTGCATCATTATCATGTTTATCAGAGCTGGAGATGGGCGATACTGCCATATGCAAAGCCAACCGGCAGCAACTGCTTACTTTTTAAAGTAGCAATTACTACACTATATCGCGCTATAGTAGAATGGGGGTTGGTATGGACGAATAATTCTGGAATCATGCTAAACTCTAATTTATCTTAAAACAGTTCAAATGAATCTTTGGATGACCTTTAGTCAATTTAAATCATTCAAATAAGAATGGGGCACTTTTGCTTTAGTTATATGGAATGCTGATTCGATATATAATCGTTATTTTTTTCGCTGATTCGATATTTAATCGTTATTTTTTTGACAGCAATGCAGATAACGCAATTTAGCTATTATTCCAACTCACTAGATATGAGATATGTACGGCCATAATCACTAGTTAAAGCAAATCTGGGCCTCTTCCTGATCTCATTTCACGGTGTATTTTTGTCTTTTTTTATCGAAATTGTGTATGTATGAGATAAAAAATCGAATCATAAAAAAAAAATGATATTATTTCAGTGTGGTATTTTATTTATATTTTTAATGGGACTACACATACCAAATGATATTCATTGCTGAGGTATTGAACAAATAAATCTAAAAGATAAACATATCACAATACACACAAGAGTTGTCTTTATTAGACCGTAATAAAGAATATCCGCGTTTTGTAAATTTCAAAGTGTGGATCACAACATTTCGCTGTGTCAGTATTGGAGAAAAACACAGTATTTACATGGATAGAAACAGTGTAATTACTGCAGATCATTATGCAACCCTCGTGTGCTCTCATAAATCACAACTGACAGCTAAATGTTTCATTACACTCTCGAGAATGAAGAAAACGTATCGCTTCTAAAGTTCCACTAAGTCCACCAGAATCCTAATAAGATATTGGATAAACGTAAACGTATGCGGCTATGGAAATGCATACAACAGTAACTGTTTATACGAAAAGTAGTTACTCCTGCTTGAATCTGCATCGCATTAACCTTTTAACCGCCGGTGCCGAATATATTCCGGTTTTTATTTTTTATTAGCACATTAAGTACCACCCTTTAAACATGTTAAAGATAAAAGATTTAAAAAGAGTTGACCTTCATTTTGTCAATTCTGAATAATTTTCACTCACTTGAAGTTGTGGATCGCGTCAGCGAGACACAACTTCAAGTGGGTGAAAATGCAAATTGAATAATTTGGCGGTGAAAGGGTTAATTTAGAGTAGAGAAAACGTACCACGTCTAAAAATGTATTAAGTCATGGTTAAATATTGAATAAATATGGTCGTATCCCATC
Source organism: Flabesymbios commensalis (assembly GCA_964017125.1). Taxonomy (NCBI): domain Eukaryota; kingdom Metazoa; phylum Annelida; class Polychaeta; order Terebellida; family Flabelligeridae; genus Flabesymbios; species Flabesymbios commensalis. Next base: position 30,014,635 of record OZ024903.1, read on the forward strand.
ATACATGATACGGTAAACCAATGTTGGTTTAATGTTGTCCATTGTCTACGACGCTGGCCCAACATTAAACCAACATTGGTTCACTGTTTCGTGTTTGCTGGGATATACTGCTGTGCCATGGCAGACAGCAGACAGCAGTAAATGCCTACTTGAAAAGTAAGCAGTTATTGTTGTTTGTAGGGAAGTGCAGGCAAATCATTCAGAAATAACATGTAATCGCTCAAAACATGTCCACGATATTATTTAAAAACACACACACGCTTTTTTGGTTTGATTAATCAGTGATATGATATGATACATTTAATATCAGAACTGAAAACATACCGGCGGTGATCCTGAGAAACGAGCTGAGAAAAAGTGATTCATTAATTATTTTTTTCAGTATTTTCCTGTACGCCTGCAAATCACAGTCAGCCTCTCATTGTCTTCGTACAAAGCTTGACCGTCCGGAATAATATAGGTAGTTTTTTTTACATATGAGCTTCAGGACTGGGGAGGCCGCAGCTGGCTATTGTCGCCATGACGACGTGCTTTGCCTGCCGGTCCCTGTGAGGTATGGGATCCTGGTTTGTACCTTTTCCAAGCAAGGACTCCTTTCCTGAAATCCTGAATAAAAAACACAGCCGAAGCCAGCCCTGCCAGTGGATAGAGTGTTGATTGGCATTGCTAACACGGATAAAAAATTCGCAAGACGTGGTAAAAATACTTCTGAGTCTCAATGATGCTGTGCGACCGCTCCGGGTTGCCCAAAGCTGTCAGCAGTGACATGGCCTGGGGGGCAGTGGGCAGCATTGCCCTGCAAAGCCAATAGGCAGTAACTGCTTACTTGAAAAGTAAGCAGTTACTGCATATTGGCTTTGCACTGCAGGACTGCAGGGACACTGACCTGTTATGTATGGAACAGGAAGGGTGTCCAGAGGCAGGTGAAACCCTCCCACCTCGTCCCACAGGCTATTGTCCCGGGCAAGAGAAAAATAGCGTATTTCCTCCACTTCGGCTTGCCCTCTTGGAAGCCGTCCAAAGCGAGACATTGCAGCGGCGCTCGCCCACTTCGCAAGGCATCGGAGTCGGCACCGAGGTGAGATATCGTGAAGGCTGGCAACAAATTTTTCCGCAATCTTCGCCACACAATTTTTTGTGCCATTCCTATTTTCGCATACAAGCAGCTGAAATATCGTAGCAAATCTTGAGATTGTCTAAAAATAGAAATACAATTATAGATGCCAAAAAAATTATGTTAATTTTTCAATATTGACTACTTTGATTTTCGTCTAAATGACCATCTGCATGACCTTTACCACGCTTATTGAGCGATACCAACGATACAATAATTATATTATAGTATTCACAGAATATGTGATTGTTTTTCCGAAAAAACTGATTATGTTATGACGATTTGTTGAAATAGCATAGATACTGATAATGTTATGATAAGTATCATATTGCAAACGTCATATCACGATATTCTGATGTGCATTAGACTTGTTTGTCGTGTTTGTTTCTGAACTAAACTTTTTGGTCAACTGATATGACACAGAAATAACACCTTAAAAGCAATTTGCATGTCCATTATTAAGAGATTGTTTGTCGGGAGATAAATAGAGTTCTGAAACAGTGTATGCACGATCTTCACATTTAAACGTGAGCTTCATTTGAATACTTTTGTTATCAGTGGTTATGGGTCTGTGGTCATTATAAACAATTGTACTGTTACAGTGAATTGTCTTTAGACGTCAGAATCTGACGTCTACAGATGTCAGATTCTGACATCTAAAGTCGATCCCCGCGCTGTAAGGTTATGACAAAGTTTGAATGGAACAAAGTTAATCGGCTATATGGTTGACATTGGTTGTGCAAGTTCAGCAAATACATTGTGGATTCAATGTACTTTACTTTGGCCAAATCGGATGTCTGCACATAAGAGGTAAAAAGAATGACAACCCTAAACGTGTTAAACAAAAATAACTGGTGAAAAAATCTCCGCTGCAATCATATCTCGAATATATTTCATGTGCTGCTCTGAATGTTATGAAAGAATGAATGCGGCTTTAGGCAAGGGGATGAACTCGCACGCTGCGACAGACCTGAATGGGATAGATTCCTTGGTTCGAATGATCAAAACGTGTTTACTAAGCTTTCACCAGGGGTCGTTTTGATAGGCATTATGACCAATGTATGGTATTGTACCTCCCAATTTAAACGGCGGTGATTAGCTTATCTTGTCATGTGACTTTAGTTGGTCGGTATTGCCAGTATTGTAAAACCGTATCAATCATGTTGAACAGTTATAACAAAATCACTCCTTGTGTACATTAAGTATCCACGTATTTATATACTGACCGTATACTTATGACTTAAGCCTTTAAACGCTGACATACTTCTGTATAAACCATGGAGACCAAAGCGTTTTTTCAATTTAAAATCATCATAAATGTCTTAGTTAACTATTTACGCCTCATTAGAATACCTATGTTATGGGTCTACGGCAATTTTAATTTTGTTAATTCTTTCAGTGCGGCGACCGTCTTTAGACGTCAGAATCTGACATCTACAGATGTGAGATTTTGACGTCTAAAAACGCTGCAAGTGTTGAAGCACAAAACATGCAAAATATGAGATGATTTCATAGAAAAAACAGGCATAAAGATGTTTTATAATGGACAAGTAAAGTTGTTTTTAAGTGATGCTCCTAAGTACATTAGTTGATGAAATATACTGTAAATTCAAGTAGGCCCTATGGAATTTTCTAAACAACTACAAGAAGGTATTTATCTCTTACAGATCGTTCCGCGTGGGGCGTTTAAAAGGGCGGATTCAGCGACTGATTCAGCGCGTCTTGTAGCGTCCGTATTCGAGGGGGGTATATCTTCTCCCAGCACATGTAAGTAATTTGTCTTGGCACCGGGATCCGACTGTGGACTGCTCTGGACGCCGCGGTCCGTGACAGATTTAAGCCTGGCGTGCCAGATCCCGGATTCGGACGTGGCCAGATCAGGAGTTATGTCGGTCAAGATGGCCGCGGAGTCCCGAGCCACTGCCCATTGTAAAACATTCAACGACTTGTCTCCCTGCCAGCTGCAAGGGCACCCCTTCAGAAAAAAAGGGACTCAGAATGAACGCCGGCTCAGCGGTGGCCTGGCGTCCGCGACGCCGGGCCACCGTTGAGCCGGCGTTGGGATTCACCAGCCGCATCCCTGTGGACACTGGGGTCTGAATGCAATCCCGGTTGCGTCTTTCACATGCCTGCTCTTTTATGGCATCGGCGCCGTGTTTTCGGACCGACCCTGTTTGATTCCGGCCATTGAGCAGCTATTGGCCTGGCAGACAGTCTGCCTTCCTGCCATTGTGACTGAATGAAGCCCAAACAACCCCCTCTAATGCCTCGGATACAGTATTCAAATTGTAGCTGTGCCTAAACATTCTCCCCTTACTTAACTTACCATACACCTTCTCCTGGTCAGAAACGATTCCCAAGATGGATATATCTCAGAGAAATCCAGCCGGGAACACCACTCTAGCTCGTAAAGGGTGTATAATTATATGATAATACACCAATTACGAGACATTGACCCTATGTTGTTTTGATGTTTTCTACGTCGACCCAACATCAAAACAGCATTGGATCAATGTCTCGTGTTTGCTGGGAAGCTTGCCGGCATCCAGCCTGGATATAGGACTATGCTTTTGCTAACAAGGTTTTAAAGGTCATACCAAAGTAAGATAGGGGTGAGGGTACAGTAATATATTTTTTTAATACCTCAACGTCACCATTTTGAGGTTCAAGTTATTCTACAGGGGACTGTGCAGAATTTGAATTTTGCCATAAATTCCCATAAATGCGATAAATTAACCATGGTTATTCAATGACAATGCAAAGTAAGTAACCCGAATCGCAATCTGTTTTGACATGTCATCTATGGTCACTTCGTGGCATGATCTCAGTTCATAATAGGAGTATTGACAACTATTATTATTACAACTGCCTTTACTTTTTCAACAACTGTTTCTACTGAAGTCACGTGTTTCGTAAACTTAGAAGGAGTTGCAGTTCAAACATTGTCCGAAGATTACCCACAAGATACCCACGATTACCAACACTAATCAAGGCTCTATAACATTATAGATTTCTGACCTCTGAAAAAATATGCGACTACATAATGTACGTTAAGTTATCAGTATACGCTTCGTAAGCATAATATTATGTGACCTGTTTTTTTTGGCACAAATGTTCTTTTTGACATGATAGTAATTGATGGTCATGTAAAACATTTAAGATAAGAACATAAGCTGCGGCTGTAATTTTTCCACCTAATTTGCATACATGCAAGATAGTAGCCATTTCACACTATTTGGCACCATATTTCATCATGTTTTGGCATGTGGGCCACCTAGTTTATTTTAACATGTTTAGCTCCAATTATGCGCTGTAATCGATAAGTACTACGCATAGTTATCCTAATTTGGATAAAGCCAAGATGGCCACCGTTATCAGTTGGTGATATTAGTCAGTAGTCAGTAGTCATACGATCCGTTAAATGCCTCTGAATACAATTACAAGGGGGCAATTTCGGGAGACACGAGAACCAGTGTTGATTTAATGCTGGTTCACCGTCTCCGACGGTGACCCAACATTAAATCAACACTGGCTCAACCTGTCAGTCGTGGCTCAGCATTTCTGTTCGCTTCACATCCATCCATCATCTTGTTTTATCGGAATATACTGCTTTAATATAGCACACGACGACACGTTGTAAAACACAATAATATCCTCGTATGTTGGCCTGCAAACCTGATTTATTGGAGAGTTCCCATTATTATTCACGTCGACACCCACCTCCATGGTGAGACGGCCATTGTTCATGGTAACTGAAAAAAATCCCACCTTCACCTCGCCAACAGAGGTACTTAGAAGACAGACGCCATTCTAAAACCTAAATTAGATCTAACTGTTATACAATTAGAATTAATACGAGAGTGCCTGACTTCTTTGACTTATTGAAATCACAGTGCAGCAGTTGAGATGAATAGTCACATTGACTCTCAGATAGGGATTGCAGATTCTACTGCAGGACGCATTGTGAGTATTGTCGTTTTAAGGAGCACCCGGGTTTCTAAGGGTTAATCCGTGTTTGTTCATGGAGCTGATTTATTGAGTCTGCTGTGGACTGCCTGGCTTCCCGACCCTCTTTGTCATCCCTCTGCGTCCCAGGGCTGCTATTGAAAATGCATCACATAATTATTATGTCGACGGTCTTTGGAATGCGCCCGGACCTGCATGCATCATCACTCATCCCATACGGGCACTTATAAAAAAAATAAGGCACTTGTCATAAATAAGCAACTCAATCATAGTGTGATTACAAATCAATATGAGATTGCCAGTACTCGCACACATGCCATAAATATTACTATGGCAGCGTGTGTATTCTTGAACGTAATAATCTATTTTGTAGATGTTTCCTCAAATATTAAAGCGCGTTTCGTTTCACTCACGTGAAACGAGACGCGCTTTGATATTTGAGCAAAAATCGCGGGCCCAAACCATATAAGCTCACCGTTGTGTTGCTGTGTCCAGGTTAACCTCGTACAGAGGCGGTGCCAGAACAATCTGGCCCCCGGGCGGGGGATGGGGGGGGGGGTCAGGTGACGGCAGCAGTATTAGCCGCTGGTCAGTGTGATGCATCGCCACTGGTCATCCTCACTACGTATCATTACCACCCCAAGTGACTGTTACGGCGCCAAAACACTACATTCTCCTGCCTCGCAGTGCCAAACCCTTTTTTGCACGAATGAACAACATAATTATCTTCAGCCAGATTCCGTGCCAGTGCGCCGTACATAACGCTGTTATATCCAGATAAAGCACGTGTGTATCAGGTATTGACGGGTGTTTGAGCTAATTAGCATGCTAAACACGGTCATTTGCATAATCAGAATCAGATAGTCGCGATAGTGGGACATTAAGTATGCCACATTTACCACGCTGTTTCATTTGGTAAAGTATTTTCCCACAGCTTAAATGATGGCCCTCTGTCGACGTATTATACCTGTTGTTAGCAGACCTGATCCGTGATTGCGCTTTAATAATTGTATTGTCAATCGCTGATTAACAGAATAAATTAAGGTATGCATGCCATTTGTTCGAAGCTCCAATGAACTTTGATAGAATTCCATGCATACCTTCATTTATTTGCTATGTACTCAATATCATTGTTACACTGCAGGTGATAGCATGTGTCAAGAATTGGGTAAGTAATGCACTATTTCAGACTGATCTGATATGTGTTAACAGTATGTCGGATGTACGTCCATAATTTCAAATCGTATGCGATGTTAGATCAAATTTAAAACATGATAAACGTAGTTTAACCTCTTGGTTGCCAGTCTGATGACTTCAGTCGGCATACTTTTGTTTTTCCCCTGTGCCGCAATGACGACTTAAGTCGTCATGTGTTATTCCGGCCTATCGCCTGACCTTGTGGAACATGGGCTTGAAGTCACAAAGCACCTGCGCCATTCACAACTGTGTACTAAAGGTGATATGGGCTGGGGTTGCCCTTTACAGGGGTACTACTCCAAGGTCATGTCATGGTCAAATAAAGATAAAACAATTGTTTTTGTTGAATATTTCATCTGTTTCGATTTTTAAATAACCTTGACATAGCCTTGACCTGACCTTTCTGTGAGTAGCTTGGATATCAACCCTGAACAGTAATGGATATCCTATGTCTTTCTGTGAGCAGCTTGGATATCTACCCTGAACAGTAATGGATATCCTATGACTTTCTGTGAGCAGCTAGGATATCTACCCTGAACAGTAATATATATCCTATGACTTTCTGTGAACAGCTTGGACGGGGGCCCTAGGGTAGTGGTTAGCACCGCTGCCTTTCACGCCAGAGTCCGGGGTTCGGTTCCCGGTCTCGGCGGTTTGAAAGAAACAAAAAAATTGTTTCTTCCCCATCCACGTGTGAAAGTTAGTATTGTGGGGAACCTCCGTGACCGAGAGGTAGCGTGCTCGGCCTCAGACCGCCAGGGCTCGAATTTCGAATCCTGTGTCTGGAGGACAGTGTCATCTCAATCATCTCACCATCCTCAGGAGGTTCTCCTGGCCCAGTTTAGCCTATATGTGCACAAAGGTGGCCTAAAGCCCGATTCATTTCATTTTATTTTTGTGAACAGCTTGGATATCTACCATGAACAGTAATATTCTACGAACAAGTGTCAGCAGTCAACATGGCTGCTATAAGTTAAAAGTAAAATGTTTCTTTTTCCAACTCCCTTGCCTCCCTTCTTGCGAGACATATGGGGATATGCCTTATACTTTAATGGACTATTGGTAAGGCAAAAAAAGAAGCTTGAAAGCAAAACCTACGAGGCCTTATTCTTGCTCTCAGAAACCTTCGGATGCTTCAGGTGTCGATCTCCAAAAGTCGGAATCTCCGTATGTCCAGCGTTGTTTTCGATATCACAAGGATCTCTGCAATCAGAAACGATCAGCCAACAATGTATCAGTATTGGGCCAGCGTCGTAGACGCTGGTCTAATACTGATACATTGTTGGCCGGAAGTGCTACGTTTACTAATTCTGATCTACAAAGCCAAAGAAAATAACCGCTTTGTTCACAAGTAGTTACTGCTTCTAGGCGTTGCGCGTCACTCGCCATGACAGAGTGACACGTCGTGGTGAACATGGCCAGTGTCGTGGGTCAATCACTTGTAAATTGAGCACTTACTCCCGACTTTGTTATTGATCAACGGGTCAGTCCAGACCACCCCTTGCCTTCCAATGCGGTTATATCTTTCATAATGACCGACCAATTCTAGGTAGAGTTGCAGGGTTATCTTTTACAGAATAATCCACAGTTGATCCCGCTGGATGTGCATGTATTCAAATTCAAATTTATTTATTAATGTTCCAATTACAAGTTTTACATCTGTTAAAGTATATATATATATATTTTTGATGGTGGATACAAAGGAGACCCGCAAAAGGCTTTGTTAAAAGCCGTTTTTATGCGGGCCAATGTAGAGTGATTGAACCTACACTGGAGTGTATGCGGATCGCTATTCAGTATTTAGAAAACGTGATCAGCTCCTAAAGGTCACCCCCCCCCCCCCCTCACACACACACAGAAAATGTCCCACGGTTTTTAGTGACAAACATATTTTGTTTTTTTCTACGTGTCAAATTAGTGGGAGTTTCCTGACATTGCAATACGATTTATGTTTGTGTCGCAGCATAGCGAAAATATATGGAACAATAATATGGAAACGTATTCAATTAAAGCGGCAGGATATTAAAATTATTACTTAAAATAAATAGGTGGGCTAGAAAAACAAAACAGTTCCGTTTTTTTTGAAATTATCAAACTGGAAGTATTGTACACCACTGAAAAGAAGGGGTGGTTGCAGCAAATGTGATTTACCACTGGCACGCCTTCCTCATTTATCAAATATAATTGACACCAGCAGTGGATGGCCAATAATAAACCAATACACCGCGACAGTTCACCCACTGTAGACTAGAACATAAAAGACATCAGAACAGCAAAACTAAGATTTACGTATGTAAATAGCCTTGCTCAACATTGTGGTAATACTGCATATGCAATTCGTTATCTAAAAGTGTTACACTAAGTAGTCAATAGCAATAAACAATAAATAAAATTTCTGGGATGATGTGGATTTTAGATTGTCCAGACAGCGTGTTGACAATTGACAAATTGCTTAGCTTATGCCACTTCTCCCCAGAAAGCAATAACACTGAGCCTGTCAAGAGAGGATGAGGTGTCAATGTTTGCTCTCCCATCCATTCATAACTGTGTGACCAGCGCGCGTTTGATCTGCGGCAATATTTTTACAATAAATAACTGCCGTCTGTCAACATGATCAATCCATACAGGGTACCTATTTGCCCACCACCGTGTGGCACCATAGTAATAAATCATAATTGTTCTCGCAAGAATTCGACTAATATTTCTGGGTCCATGGCTATGCATTTAACCCTTTAACCGCCGGTGCCGCTCGTATACGTTTTTTATAATTTTTATTAGCACATTACATATCAGCTTTTAAACATGTTAAAGATAAAACGAGACATTAATCAGCAAGATTTGAAATTTATCGACCTCCGTTGTGTCAAATCTGAAGAATTTTCACTCACTTGCAGTTGAGGATCGCGTCAGCGAGACACAACTTCAAGTGGGTGTAAATTCTAATTGAATAATGCGTCACGATGCATGTTTTCAGATAATATTCTTTAAAGCGCTAAATAAAATAATTTAATTTTTCACCAGCTTGAGGTTGTGTTAAAAAAATACTCATATTTGTTTCATTTGAGAGCAAATATTTGCAAATCTTGATGTTTAAACACACTTTTTTTCGTTCCCAAAAATTGTGATTTATAATTGTGATTAATTGTGATTAAAAATGACTATGGTCGCGCTTAGCGGTTTGCGGTATGTAAAATAAAATGCAAATATAATGATATATACGTCGATAAGGAAGCCCTGAGCTCTCGCTTTGCTATATCATACTTGCAAATATCATAACATTTACTAATTTTTGTATTTGCGTTAGCAATGCACACATCAGAGTGAACGAAAATTTATGATAACGATTTCAAACGCAATTAGAGAACAGCGACGAAATAATAGGGAGCATAATAAAAAATACATCGATCATAAATAATACTAGATTGGCAGGCTTCGCAGAGGCCGTCTCAATGTGCCTCCCTCAGCCAAATTGATGATAACATTTCAGACAAAGTCAATGACGAATAATGATATTGTATATTTTCCATCATGATTTCTCAATTGGAAGTAATATATACGAATTGTTAGAATCGTATTATCACCGACAATATTCAGTTGAATTGCTCTATCGTGTCTATTCACTGTATCATATTTATTCACTTCATTCATTACTTTTCAACTGCTTTAGTAAATAGCTTAAGTGTTAATTCTTTATTTTTATTTGTTTTCGTCCAAGGGATTTATGATCAAGCTTGTATTAATCTATTAAGAAATATTCACGGATACAAAGGGGTAAACCTGTGAAATAATGTCACCACTACTGTACAGGGGCTCAATCTTCAGGTTTCGATCAGTGTCTATTTACCTTTCAAACGCGCTCCGAGCAAATCTCAAGACAATAATCTCAAGATAATCTCATAAACAATAATAACAACTATATAGGCCTAGTTAATTATATATGTGTGTATGTATCAAGAAAATATATGTATAAAGAATCATATCAGTCATTAATAAAATGATACTAATTCTAATTTAAGTGATATAAAGTTAAATCAAAGTGTTTATTTTCACCGTGAAATTGTTGTCACCCCTCCACCCCCACCACCATAGACCAAACTCCTGCATGCGCGCCTGGCTGCCACAAGAAATACGAGACACAATCAAAATTACTCACGTGAAACAATAAGTATGGCTTGTAATATCATCTTAGAAAATATAATGTGGGATGCGGGGTTTGAATCTGTCCAGACAACGTGCTGACAAGTGACAAATTATCCGGCTTATGTTAGTTCTCCTCGGAAAGCAATACCAGTGTGCCTGACAGACGCCAATATATCTCTAACATCTATCTTGATTACAACAGTGACCACCCCTAGGTATGGCTGAGATTACGTGCAGCAAATCTGGTACGCGTATGTCTCGCTATGTTATGTTGTGTTACATGTAGATTCAAGGGTAGCGTAATACATTTCTCGAACACCCTAAAAACGACAGTTCATTACTTTCCCCGATAATCACGACTATAATCGTTTGAAATCAGTTTTATCAGCCAATCTTATCAGAGGGCCCGTATTCTCGTACAAGTTACGATAAATCGTAGGCTTCTGATTGGTCGAGATGGCCATCTCGACCAATCAGAAGCCTACGATTTATCGTAGCTTGTACGAGAATACGGGCCCTGTGTCATTGTGAATTAAAAGCGTGTTGAAACAAAAAGATTTGCACATTTTTGCTCCCAAATAAAGCAAACATAATTATTTCACCCACTTGAAGTTCTGACACGCGGTTAAATTAGATAATTCGGCGGCTAAAAGATAATGTTGAATGCATGGCTCTACCTGGGCATTAACCAAGTCTTTAAAGGTGATATATCACCCCTTATATGGTATGAATAATTCTGTGACAAATAAAGCAAAGTTGCCACAAGATGGGGCACAAGTGTTTCCTTATATGGGGTGATTGACCATCATGTGACCCTCTGAGAGGGTCACATGATAGCCAATCACCCCATATAAGGACATAATTATTCATACCATATAAGGGGTGATATATCACATTTAACCACCAGACTTGTGCCTGTCAATAGACTGTATCATAACATAATAATGATCTATTTTATTGAATGTGACCCTGGGATGTTAATTATGTTTATTGATATACATCAATCTATTCATGTTGGTCACGAATCAACATGATCAAGCATCAATAAAATGATAAGATCATGCAATTAACTCACATAAATCGAAAATCGGTGCAAATCGATAAAATTAGAGTAATCGGTCATACAGATACTTAGTTGGACAAGGGCTACTAAAAACTTTAATTGTCTGTGTCATTGTCGATATTTAGAATCTTTATAACACAGTGTGGTTCTCAGAGCATTGTAAGATTCCGATGATGCTAATGGCAGGTCGCTCAGTGAACGCAGCATATTGACCAATGTTTATTTAATGATAAACCAGGATCTTCGACGCTCGTCCAATATTGACCCAACATTGCGCCTACTCCTCGTTTTTTTTGCTGGTGACATTAAATTAGGCTTAGTGCACGAGATGCTGGCCTAATGCTGTTTTAATATTGGTCCAACTTCTGTGACGCTGGCCCAACAGTACCCCTTTCAGTGCGGGGATTGTCTTTATACGTCAGAATCTGACGTCTGTATAGACGTCAGATTCTGACGTATAAAGACAATCCCCGCACTGAAAAAAAAAATTATAATGCCCGTAGACCCATAACATAGGCATTCATATGAATCGGGAAGAGCTAACTAGGACAA